>CAUYUJ010010173.1:0-27500 GCA_963575745.1 Prorocentrum cordatum
CTCCTCTTCCTCCTCCCCCTCCTCCTTGTGCTCCTGCTCCTGCGCGTTTCCCCCCTTTCTTGTCCGAGGCCAGCGCCAGCTGTGTCCACAAGCTCAGGATGAGCCGGCCCGCACGCTGGAAGCACAAGCGTCGTGGCCGCCCTGCTGCCGGCCATGTCCATTCCAAAGGCTGGCCTGGCGTCGCCCACGATGCAATACTCGTACAGAGAGGCTGCTGAAAAAAGGAAGGCCGAATACGGAACGAAGCCCTTCATTTGCGCCAGCAGCGGCTGGGTGCACGAGGGCTAGAGGAACAACCTCGGAATGACCTCTGGAGCAGCGAGCCCCGTCCTGACCCAAAGCGGTCCCTGTATCAGCGTCTTGGCTGTACGTACCCAGTAATGGCCCGATCAGATGAACTGTGTGGTCCTATGCGACCAACCACCTTCTCGTCCCCCTCCTCTTGTCGTTCTCTTCGGAACCCTCGCCTCCCACGCCGTGGCCGCGTTACCTCTACCCAGCCCCCTCGAGAGCCATCGGAGCTGCTCAGTGATGAGATTTTGGGAGGGGTCGCGGCTTCAGACCGCGGAGCCTGGCCATTCCACTCCCACGAAACGGCAGCCTGGAACCGAGAGTGAGAGTTGGCCGCTGACTGAGATGCAGAGTGATGCAAAGCTGAGAACTCTTTTGCTTCCAGACCACAGACCGCAGCAGGCGGACCCCCCCCACCCATCCCTGTTCCCTCCCCTCCTCCTCGTCCTCCTCCTCCTCTTCTTCTTCCTCATCTCCTCCTCCTCCTCCTCCTTCTCCTCCTCCTCCTCATCCTCCTCCGCCCCCTCCTCATCTTCCTCCTCCTCTTCCTCCTCCTCCTCCTCCTTCTCCTCCTCCTCCTTCTCTTCCTCTCCCTCCTTCCTCCTCCTCCTCCTCCTCTTCCCCCTCCCCCTCATCCCTCCCCCTCCTCCTCCTCCTCCTCCTCCCTCCTCCCCCCTTCCTCTTCTCCAGCTTCCTCTCTCCCCCTCATCCTAACCCTCCTCCTCCTCCCCATCCCTCGTAATCCTCCTTCTCCCTCTTCCTCTTTCCGTTCTTCTTCCTGATAAATAACTCACCCTTGTCGGACCCCCTCCAAACGTGTCGGTAGGACGGGCTGGGCGCTTGTCATCAGAACCCCCGAACGTTAATCATCCAGAAGCTTGAACATTGCAGAACTTTCAGGGATAAGGGGCGGGCCGTTGTCGCAGTGTAATGATTGCCGTAATGACGCGCACCTGTGTTGTAAACGTCTGCTGCCGTTGCATGGGTGGATGGGGGCAATTTCAAACATGGTTCTTGCCTTGCGCCGCACGCATTCATTTTTGAAGCTCGCCAGAAGTCCAGGGATGGATGGGGGTCGGTCGTTTTCAACATAGGGCTCTCGTTTTCGAGTGGCGAGCATTCGCCTTAAAGTTTGTAGCGGTTGCAAGCATGGAAGGGCGGTGGCTTCTCAAAAGGGGAATCTCGTCTTCGCGCCACGCACATCCACCTTAAACAATGCAACCGTTACTGGGTTTGCGGGCGGTTCCTTTTCACAGCGGAGCGTTTGTTTGAGACTTAGCTACGTTCAAAGCTTAAACAACTGATCGCTCGAGACGTCTGTGCATAGCGATCAGCAGAGCTCGACACGCATGGCCACAAGTGAAAGCATGTACACTCGTTACACAAGTGGGGGCTGCCCTTTTTTCAATCGGGGACCTCGCTGGACACCTCCTCGAACCGTATGATCACGCCTCTCGCGTCCTTACGAGCTGAAAGGATGCAAGGCGGTTCTCCCCTGAATGGCAGGACCATGGGAGTGCTGGTCTTTCAAGGGGGCGCCGCTTGAGGTGGAAGGGGAAGGCCTGCAGGAACTTCTACGAGGAGGGGACTTGGGACGGGAGGTTGTATTGCTGCATCGTTGATGCACCTTGGGTTGGCTATGGTCCTCCTCCACCTCCTCCTCCTCGCTCGCCCGCTCGCTCTCGCCTTGGTGCCGTGCAGACGCGGCCACCTATCCTCCTCCTCCTCCTCCTCCTCCTCCTCCTCCTCTCCTCTTCCTCCCTCTACTTGCATTCCTCCCTCCTCCTCCTCCTCCTCCCTCCTCCTCCTCCTTCCTCCTCCCTCCCCCCCCCCTCCTCCTCCTCCTCTTCTTCCTCCTCCTCCTCCTCCTTCCTCCTCTCTCCTCCTCCTCCCCTCCTCATCCTCCTCCTCGTCCTCATCCTCCTCCCCCTCCTCCTCCTCCTCATCCTCCTCCTTCCTCCTACGCTCCCTCCTCCTCCCTCCTCCCCCCTTCCTCCCTCTACTTCCTCCTCTCCCCCTCCCCCCCCTCCTCCTCCTCCTCCTCTGCATCCTCCTACTCCTCATCCTCTCATCCTCCTCCTCCCCTCTTCCTCCTCATCCTTCATCATCATCATCAATAAAAATTTTTTTTTTTTCATCATCATCATCATCATACATCATCATCATCATCATTCATCAATCCATCATCATCACCATCATCATCATCATCATCATCATCCCCCTCCCCCTCCCCCTCCCCCTCCTCATCCGCCTCTCATCGCCCTACTCCTCTCGCCTCCTCCTACTCCCTGGCTCGGGCGGTCGTCCCGCGCTCCTCCCCCGCCCCCTCCTCCCCTCCCGCCCTCGCCCTTCTCGCGCTCGCATCCGTGCTCGGCCACAAAGTCCCAACGGTCCTCCTGCTCCTCGTCCTCCTCCTCCGGCGGAGGAGGCGCTGAGGCGCTGACGGCATGAAGTTTCGTCGAACGTTGCCATCCCTCCTCCTCCTCCTCCTCCTCCTCCTCCTCCTGCTCCTCTTCCTCCCCCTCCTCCTCCCTCCTCCCTCCTTCCCCGTCCCCTTTCCCCCTCCTCCCTCCTCCCCTCCCCAGTGGAAGCCGGGCCCGTGACGGCGACGCGCGGCGGCGGGGCCCGCGCTCCTGGCCAGCGCGCGCGGCTGCCCTGGCCTGTGGGCGGCGCTGGCGAGCTGAGAGGAGGAGGAGGAGGAGGAGGAGGAGGAGGAGGAGGAGGAGGAGGAGGAGGAGGAGGAGGAGGAGGAGGAGGAGGAGGAGCCTCGAGGAGGGATGGGAGGGGAGCATCGTGATGAGGCGGAGTAGGGAGAGGAGGACAAGGGAGACAAGGAGGGGGAGGGGGGGAGGAGGCGGAGGAGAGGGACCAGTGTAAACCCAAGAACCATCAAAGAAGTTGGAAGAAACCCTCCCACCAAGCTCCCTCTTCATGGGCCCCTACAACGGTTCATTTCCACGGGGGGAACTGCCTCGTTGGAAGACAGCCGCTTGAAGATCCTGAAGCATCCCAGAACATTGTTCTCGGGAATTCAACGCCACGGATCAATCTGACTGTTGCGTCTAGACAATCCCGAATCGTGCCAAAACGCCATTACTGGGACTTCAACACTGCGAATAAACGTAACGGTTGCACCCTCATAATCCTGGATCCTTCCAACACGCCGCTTCTGGTACGTTGATCATGGGAACCCGTGAACCTCTTACATTGTCCCTCTCTCTCGCTATCGTTTTTGCTTTGTTTGACAAAAAACATATGCGCCGCGGCGCTAAGGCAAAACCGCATGATGAACAGCAGCCGCCTTCTACCCGTGAAACTCTTGCAAACTTTGAAAACGAATGCACGCGGCGCTAAGGCGAGAGCCACATTTTGAAAACGATTCGCCCCCTATCCGTTAAACTCTTGCAGATTGTTAGAATGCGCGTGGCGCTAAGGCGACAATTACATTTTGAGTACGACCCGCCCTTCATCTGTGAAGCTGCTGCCATTGTTTAAGCTTCAGGGTCATAACCCCGGGGTGCGACACGGAGAACCTATATATAAGGAAAAGGGAAGGAGGAGGAGGTATGGTATGGTATGGGTTTGCGCTAAACGCGGGGTCCAGCCCCAAATCAGAATGGCTCGGCGTCGGACTCGCCCTCATCGGGGCCGTCCGCGCTCCGCCCCAGGGCCAGGCGGCCGAGGTCTCGGACCAGTTCCAGCTCCCCCTCCCCAACGCCGAACTCCCTCAAGACCTCCGCCCGCCCCCTCTGATCAGCCCTTCCCCATCCGCCGCTAGCCCCGACGCTTTGGGCCGAGGCCTGCGGCTCTGGGGGCAGGCCTGGCTCGGCCTCGGACCAGGCTCGAGCGGGTCGCTGGCAGCACACCGTGCGGCCGACCGACCCTCGAGTCGCGCACATTGGCGCGGTGCGAGGGGAACTCCACCAGCTCTGTCTTGATCCTCCGTAGCTGGTCCCCTCCACCAGCTCTGGCCTGCCCTGGGCCCAGACATGCGACGTCCTGATTTTTTCAGGACGGCGCCCCCAGAAGTCCCGACCCTTTCCCCGGGACCGGTTTTTCGTCCCGAGTCGTTTTTTGACGGTCCCGAGGCCCGGTAAGGGCCCTCAGAGGCCGAAAATAGCGAACATGATGGACCCACGAACCCGGAAAGGGATATAGACATGTGGAGCATGGGCACGTTTTCACGATACCCAACGGGGCAACACCTCACGAAACATCCCACGAGACACCTCACGAAACATCCCACGAGACACCTCACGAAACATTCCGCGAGACACCTCACGAAACATTCCAGGAGACACCCCGCGAAACATTCCACGAGACACCCCACGAAACATTCCACGACGACAGGCAACCACTCAACCAAGGCGGTGTGGTCGTGCTGGGGAGTGGTCGTGCTGGGGTGTGGTCGTGCTGGGGGGTGGTCGTGCTGGGGTGTGGTCGTGCTGGGGGGGTGGTCGTGCTGGGGGGTGGTTGTGCTGGGGCGTGGTCGTGCTGGGGCGTGGTCGTGCTGGGGCGTGGTCGTGCTGGGGTGTGGTCGTGCTGTGGTGAGGTCGTGCTGGGGTGTGGTCGTGCTGGGGTGTGGTCTTGCTAGGGTGGGGTCGTGCTGGGGTGGGGTCGTGCTGGGGTGGGGTCGTGCTGGGGTGTGGTCGTGCTGGGGTGGTCGTGCTGGGGTGGGGTCGTGCTGGGGTGTGGGTTAGGTCGTGCTGGGGAGGTGGTAGTGCTGGGGTTGTGCGGCGTGGGCGGGGTGGGTCGTGGCTGGGGGTGAGGGGGGTGAGTCGTGCTGGGGGGTGGTCGTGCTGGGGCGTGGTCGTGCTGGGGTCTGGTCGTGCTGGGGCGTGGTCGTGCTGGGGTGTGGTCGTGCTTGGGTAGGGTCGTGCTTGGGTGTGGTCGTGCTGGGGTGTGGTCTTGCTGGGGTAGGGTCGTGCTGGGGTCGGGTCGTGCTGGGGTGTGGTCGTGCTGGGGTATGGTCGTGCTGGGGTGGGGTCGTGCTGGGGTGGGTCGTGCTGGGGTCTGGTCGTGCTGGGGTGTGGTCGTGCTGGGGTATGGTCGTGCTAGGGTGGGGTCGTGCATTTCGCTCGAGACATCCTGCCAAAATTCCAGGACATGATGGACCCACGAACCCGGAAAGGGATATAGACATGTGGAGCATGGGCACGTTTTCACGATACCCAACGGGGCAACACCTCACGAAACATCCCACGAGACACCTCACGAAACATCCCACGAGACACCTCACGAAACATTCCGCGAGACACCTCACGAACCATTCCAGGAGACACCCCGCGAAACATTCCACGAGACACCCCACGAAACATTCCACGACGACAGGCAACCACTCAACCAAGGCGGTGTGGTCGTGCTGGGGAGTGGTCGTGCTGGGGTGTGGTCGTGCTGGGGCGTGGTCGTGCTGGGGTGTGGTCGTGCTGGGGTGTGGTCGTGTCGTGCTGGGGCGTGGTCGTGCTGGGGTGGGGTCGTGCTGGGGTGGGGTCGTGCTGGGGTGTGGTCGTGCTGGGGTGGACGACTTGTAGGGTCGGGGGTCGGCTGGGGTGGGGTCGTGCTGGGGTGATGGGGTCGTGCTGGGTGTGGTCGTGTGGGTGTGTGTTGCTGGGTTTTGTTCGTGCTGGGTGTGGTACGTGGGGGAAGGGTCGTGCTGGGGTCGTGGTCGTGCTGGGGCCGTAGGTCGGGTGGGGGGTGGTCGTGCTGGGGGGTGGTCGTGCTGGGGGGTGGTCGTGCTGGGGCGTGGTCGTGCTGGGGCGTGGTCTTGCTGGGGCGTGGTCGTGCTGGGGCGTGGTCGTGCTGTGGTGAGGTCGTGCTGGGGTGTGGTCGTGCTGGGGTGTGGTCTTGCTGGGGTAGGGTCGTGCTGGGGTCGGGTCGTGCTGGGGTGTGGTCGTGCTGGGGTATGGTCGTGCTGGGGTGGGGTCGTGCTGGGGTTGGGTCGTGCTGGGGTCTGGGGTGTGGTCGTGCTGGGGTGTGGTCGTGCTGGGGTCCTGCTGGGGTGTGGTCGTGCTGGGGTGTCGTGCTGGGGGGTGGAAAAAACAAATTCTGAAAAACAAACGTTTCGCTCGAGACATCCTCGACAAATTCTGAAAAACAAGCGTTTCGCTCGAGACATCCTTAAATTTTAATTCGCCGGCAATTCGCCGGCCTCCTTCAACCTCGTTATTTATCAGGGAAAAAATTCGCGGGCAATTCGCCGGCCTCCTTCAAGCAGGCACCGGGGGACTAGTTTACATACTAAAAGAGAACCCTGGGCCCCCGCCCTTTCCGGGAAAATCGTACAACATGATGGACCCACGAACCCGGAAAGGGATATAGACATGTGCAGCATGGTCACGTTTTCACGATATCCAACTGGGCGACACCTCACGAAACATCCCACGAGACACCCCGCGAAACATCCTAGGAGACACCTCACGAAACAACCCACGAGACACCTCACGAAACATTCCACGAGACACCCCGTGAAACATTCCACGAGACACCCCACGAACAGGCAACCACTCAACCAGACACCCCACGAAACATTCCACGGGGGTGCGACTGGGTGTGGTCGTGCTGGGGCGTGGTCGTGCTGGAGTATGGTCGTGTTGGGGTGTGGTCGTGCTGGGGTGTGGTCGTGCTGGGGTGTGGTCTTGCTGGGGTGGGGTCGTGCTGGGGTGGGGTCCGGCTGGGGTGTGGTCGTGCTGGGGTGTGGTCGTGCTGGGGTGTGGTCGTGCTGGGGTGGGGTCGTGCTTGGGTGGGGTCGGGCTGGGGTGTGGTCGTTCTGGGGTGTGGTCGTGCTGGGGTGTGGTCGTGCTGGGGTGGGGTCGTGCTGGGTCGGGGTCGTGCTGGAGTGTGGTCGTGCTGGGGTGTGGTCGTGTTGGGGTGTGGTCGTGCTGGGGCGTGGTCGTGCTGGGGTGGGGTCGTGCTGGAGTGGGGTCGTGCTGGGGTGTGGTCGTGCTGGGGTGGTCCGAACCCTGTGACTTATCGATCGGGTCGTGCTGGGGTGTGGTCGTGCTGGTGCTGGGGTGTGGTCGTGCTGGGGTGTGGTCGTGCTGGGGTCCTGCTGGGGTGTGGTCGTGCTGGGGTGTCGTGCTAGGGGGTAGAAAAAACAAATTCTGAAAAACAAGCGTTTCGCTCGAGACATCCTCGACAAATTCTGAAAAACAAGCGTTTCGCTCGAGACATCCTCAAATTTTAATTCGCGGGCGCTCAAAAACAAGCGTTTCGCTCGAGACATCCTCAAATTTTAATTCGCGGGCTCGTTATTTATCAGGGAAAAATTCGCCGGCCTCCTTCGACCTCGTTATTTATCAGGGAAAAAATTCGCCGGCCTCCTTCAAGCAGGCACCGGGGGACTAGTTTACCTAGAACAAAGAGAACCCTGGGCCCCCGCCCTTTCCGGGAAAAAACAAACGAATTAGTCGAGACATCATCGAAATTCCTTCGCGCGGGGCGCTTTTCCGCGTCGCGGTCGGCTCTGCAAAACAAGCGTTTCGCTCGAGACATCCTCGGCAAACTCTGCGGAGCAAGCGTTTCGCTCGAGACATCCTCAACACACGAAAAAGTGGCCCGCACCCTGTGATTTATCGATCGGGATTTCAAAAACAAGCGTTTCGCTCGAGACATCCTCAAATTTTAATTCGCCGGCCTCCTTCGACCTCGTTATTTATCAGGGAAAAAATTCGCCGGCCTCCCTCAAGTTGGCACCGGGGGACAGGTTTACCTACTAAAAGAGAACCCTGGGCCCCCGCCCTTTCCGGGAAAAACCTCCCGTCGTGATTTTTTCATGACTCGAGGGGGTCTGGGCCTGGGCATATCGCCGAGAGGCCCGAGGTGAGCTCCGTCGGGGCGCTTGGAGGCCCGGGCCCAAGCTCGAGACTCGACCGCGGCCTCGAGAGCGCCCCGGGGGCCTGGCTGGCGGGGCGGCGCCCCGGTCGGTCGGCTCCCAGTCGACGCCGCCGCGCTCGCGGAGCGCGTCGAGCGAGGGGCGCCCCTGCCCAGGGAAAGCAGAGGGGGAGGAGGAGGAGGAGGAGGGGGAGGAGGAGGAGGGAGGAGGAGGAGGAGGAGGAGGAGGAGGAGGAGGAGGAGGAGGAGGAGGAGGAGGGGGAGGGGGAGGGGGAGGGGGAGGAGGAGGAGGAGGAGGAGGAGGAGGAGGAGGAGGAGGAGGAGGAGGAGGAGGAGGAGGAGGAGGAGGAGGAGGAGGAGGAGGAGGAGGAGGAGGAGGGGAGGAGGAGGAGCCCAAGGAAAGCAGAGGGGGCCCGGTTGGCCCCCGGGAGGCCCCGCGGGCCCAGGAAGCCAGCCCCCGGGGGGCGCGAGCGAGGGGCGCAGGCGGGCGCCCGCGGACTCTCTCGGCGAGGCCAGACCAAGGAAACCCGAAGGGGCCCCAGGACACACACACACACACACACACACACACACACACACACACACACACACACACACACACACACACACACACACACACACACACACACACACACACACACACACACACAACAACACAAAGCCACACAAAGGAAACCATTCCCCACATCTGCCCCCCATATATGTTTTGTTTTTTTTTTGTCTTCCCCCCCCCCACTTCCCATATTTTCCCAGAGGTTCGGGGGAATCGACGACTCATTGTGTCTGTGTCTTTTTCCCCCCTCCTGCAAAACCCGAGAGAGCCGCGCGCGAAGGGGCCTGCGAACATGCCGCTGGCGCGGGCCGCGATACCCGCCCCAGCAGAAGAAATCCGGACGGCCGCGGCGGCGTGCGAGCCCTATGGCCGGGGACACCTGCTGCCCGGGCGGGCGCGGCCCGGCAGCTGTCTCGGAGAACGGGAGGGGCCGTGCCGTGGATCTCTGGAGAGACCAACCGGCCTCGCAAGGCAGCCAGTGCAATGTAGCTTGGCCGCCTCGGGCCGCGACTCGACGAAGCCGGCGGACTTGGGGGCGGCCCTGCTGGCGGCAAGCTGGCACGCACCCAGAGGTCATACGGGAAGGGCCCGGGCCGTGGATCTCTGGAGAGACCAACCGGCCTCGCGAATTTGGGACACACAGAGACGTACTGAGACTAGACGTCCTCCCTGGAGGCGCGCGTCCGACCCGAACGTCTAGTATACCCATCTTGTGGTATATCGTTTTCCGAGCGGTATGGCCAGAAAGCGCCCGCCACGACGCGTATACTATAAAATTTCTCGGTGCGCGCGTCGCCCCTGAGGGGGCGACGAACATATAGTATAAGTAGATTGGGGTGACGCCGAGCGAAGGCAGCCAGTGCAATGTAGCTTGGCCGCCTCGGGCCGCGACTCGACGAAGCCGGCAGACTTGGGGGCGGCCCTGCAACCCTTAGCCGGGCGGTGGCGACGAACTCCAACCCATCTGGCCACGCAGAACATAGCGTCGTGGACCGGGCCCCTGGCCGCCTAGACGGTCGAGAGCGGCGAGACCTCATCGCCAGCTTCGGCAGCCCGCGCATGCAACCGAGAACGGGCCGAGGCAGAGGGCGCCATGATCGCGCGCTCGTAACCGACAAAACGCGCCCCCCGCGCCCGAGGCCTTCAAAGAGGGGAGGGCGCGCAGGACTACGGCGGAAGCGATGCTGATCGAGTGCCCCGCGCCGCCGAGCATGAAATCTAAATCGTCAATCCACTCGCGCAGGTGCAACCCAGGACCCTTAGTGCAGGTCTGCTGACGGGGCTCAAACAGGGAAGCCCTAGCTCGAGAGACCGCCTGGCCGCGCCCGAGCAGCCCGGGATGGGCCATCTTCTGGAGGGCGAGGAGGCGAGGGCCGAGGTAGACATCGAGCGCGAGCACGGGGGGCCTGGGGGGGGGGCCCAAAGAGTGGGCTGCTGCTGCGAGGTCGGCAAGGTACGCTAAATCGCAACACAACTCGCGCGCGTGGGGGGGGCAGACCATCCGCGACCGAAAACCCTCCCGGGGCCGCCAACTCCCCTTCGAGCTCCACCTATCCAGCCCGCGCGCTCGGTCGTGCCGCCGACGGCCCTGGCCCGCGGCCCGCGGCTGGCTCTGCCATCGGCCTGCGCGTGCAGCGCATGGCAGAAGTTCAGCACACCTGTGGACCGAAGACCTCCGTCCTCCCTGCCGAGGAGACGCATCCGATGAAACAGCTCCTGGCAGGGCGCCGCGGCGCGAGATCCCAATCCACAGCAGCGAGAAGGACAGCCAGGGCCGCGCGGCACCCCGCGGGGGGGGGGCGGGGGCGGGCGGGCGGCGCCCTTGGCCAGGCGAGAAGGCCTCCCATTCCACGCCGAACCGCGACCGCGTCTGTCGGGCACCGAACGCAGGGCGGCTCTCGCCTGTCAGGGGCGAGAAGGGAGCCATGGGCTCGGACCTCGGAGCGGGGCGTCTCCAGGGGGCCGGGGCGCCGCCGAGGCCTCGGGGCCGCTGCGGCGGCTCCACATCCCGTGCCAGGCCTCGCCCTCCACCTCCAAAAGATCAGCTGGAGTGGCAGCGGGGTGCCCTTTACGGACGGGCTCCTCGCGAGGCCCCACGGGTTCCTCGAGGGGCCTGTGACCAGCCGGACCCTCCAGCGGCTGCTGCTGGCGGCATTGGCAGCGGCAGATGAGGCTCGCTCACCCTTGGCCCCGGCTTCCTCTGCAATCTGCTGGAGGCGCCCGGCGGAAAACTCGCGAGTCGAGAGCATCGCCGCCTCGCGGGCATCCGCAAGGTCGAGGGCTTCAGGCGGGGCAAGCACCTCGAGCGCTCTGGCCTGGCTCCAGAGCTGGGCAGCGCGCGATGGCCGAGGCCCGATGTGCCCCGCGGGGCCAGCCTCGGGGCCCACCACACGCCTCAACAAAAATCACTTCAGAAGCAGGGGCCCGCCAAAAACGGGCGCGCCCGTCGGCCGAGGGAGGGGGGGGCTCAGGGGGCTCTTAGGAACAAGAGGGACCTCCTGCCGCGCACGAGGGGCCCGGCATCTGCCAACATACTGGGGCGAGTCCCTTGCAGGGATTCCCGTCTGCGCGTGTCTGAAGGGGCCCCAGGACACACAAATAAATACACACAGATAAAACTGTGCCCCATATGTTCCCATATTTTCTGGGTTTTTGTCTTCCCCCCACTTCCCATATTTTCCTAGATTTTCTGGGGGATCAACGATTAATTGTGTCTGTGTGTTTTTTCCCTCCTGAGTGTCACACGCTCGGGCTCGCGCGCCCCGACTGACATGGACTTGGCCGGGATCGGCTGCAGAGCGACCCTCCGCCAGCTGCACTCGCGTGCCCTGGCCGAGCTCGTGGGCGCGCGCAGGCTTCTTGATGCCGAACTCCTCAAGAGGAGCTTGACTCTCATCCGGAGGGAGGTTCGCTGCGAGCTTCTGCGTGGAGGCAAGCTGCGAGGGAGTCGTGGTGGAAGGCTTCGCCAACAATGCACAATCGCCGTGCCCAGTTCCACCGGCACCTCCAGCGTCACCACCTCCTCCACTGCCAGAGTCCTGCGGGGTGAGCACGGCACCGCACCCAACACAGAAACCCCCGCTTGCGCAACGGGCGGTCATGAGTCCAATGCCCACAAGGGCAACACGTGTAAGGATCCTTCTTGCAGCGGCGCCCACGGGCAGGCGTCTACGCTCCCTCAGGCGGTACTGGCGGCAAGCTGGCACGCACCCAGAGG
The DNA here is from genome assembly GCA_963575745.1 of Prorocentrum cordatum. Taxonomy (NCBI): domain Eukaryota; class Dinophyceae; order Prorocentrales; family Prorocentraceae; genus Prorocentrum; species Prorocentrum cordatum. The sequence goes on from CAUYUJ010010173.1 coordinate 11,892, forward strand.
TCATACGTGAAGTGGCCCCGCTGCGGGGCCATGGCGTCTCGGGAACCGTTGGGCGAAGACGCTCACCCGAAGGAGCGGGGGCGGGCGACTTCTGGGGCGGACCAGCAGGCACCAAGAAACTGACAACTGGCCACGGACTAGCGGCATCCACGCGTTCCACGGGGGAACAAAGCATCTTGAGCCAAAATGGTTCCGGACGACGACGACGACGACGACGACGACGACGCCGACGCCGACGCCGACGCCGACGACGACGACGACGACGACGACGACGACGACGCTGGCGGCGGGCCCGTGACCCGAGGGGCCGAGGCTGCACCACCAGCGCTCGCACAAGCCGCCGCCGAGGCGGGGGGGCCGAGCCCTGCTCGACGCGCGGGGCCCGCGCGCCCCGGCCGTGCACCCTCCGGCCGACGCCGGGGCAGGCGCCCCTCGGGCCGGGCGAAAGGGGGGGATAGCAAAGGGGGGGTTTGAGAATCAGCTCGCGTAGCTGATTTCCCTGGCGCCTCCCGGCGCCGGGAGGCGCCCATGTATCGAGGAATGGGCCCCTCGGTCGGGCCGAAACCAGCTGCATGCAGCAGATTTCGTAACCCCCCCTTTCCCAATCCCCCCCTTTCGCCCGACCCGAGCCCCCTGGCCACCGCTCGGGCGGCCCTTCCCCGTGTTTTTTTTTGTCGATGTCGTGCGTGTTTCTGTTGTGTGTGTGTGTGTGTGTCTGGTTTGTTGCTCGATGGTCCAGGATGCTCCTCGATGGCCCTCGCCGAGAAGAAAAAAAAAAAAGGAAAGGAAAACAGCAAACAAAGAAACGTGCACGTCCGAGCGAGGACAAGCCCCACGCTTTCGGGCGGCGTCGGCCCGCCGCAGGGCGGCCCCCGCGGCCTCGGGGGAGCCCAGCGAGTTGGGGTGCAGCATCAGGTGCCCCACGCGCAGCCTCCGCGGCAGCGTGGCAGTCCTCTCCCCTCCTCGTCCTCCTCCTCCTCCTCCTCCTCCTCCTACTCCTCCTCGTCCTCCTCCTCCTCCTCCTCCTCCTTTTCCTCCTTCTCATCCCTCTCCTCCCCTTCTTCCTTCTCCTCCTCCTCCTCCTCCTCCTCCTCCTCCTCCTCCTCCTCCTCCTCCTCCTCCTCGCACTCCACCTGCTCCGCGTTCCAGAAGGGAAGCTCAGATTTCTCTGGTAATGCGTCCGAGCCGCTCTCGGACTGGCCATCCTTTGCCTGTATGATTGCGCAAACCACGCATTCTCCGCCTCAAGCCTTTGATTTTAATGCTGGGGGCCTCGCGTTCTTGTATGACTCGTGCTGCCTATCTAGCTGAGAGGCGCTGCTCGGGACCTCGCTCTCCTCCCTGTCATCTTGGCACCGCTCGCATGGTTCATTGCACCACTGATTATTTTGAGTCTCGCTGACCGTCGCTGTCACTTCCGGTGCCTCCCAATACCTCTCAGTATACCGTCGCACCTCACAAGGCAAGGGGAGGAGGAAGGGTGAGCAGCTTGTCATCTCTATATCTATATAGACATGTTGTAATGCCCATCTGTGCCATTTGGTACCCACCGAATGCCGATCCAAACAATGAAGACGGAACCATTCTTACCCGAATCGTTGAAGGACCCGGTAAATATGCAATCCGAATACAACGCTGCGATTGGGTTGGCCGCCGCTTCTGCTGTTCCTCTTCCCCCTCCTCCGCTATCCAGTTCCTTGTGAATAATTTCTACCTGTCGCGCCCCCAGACGTACCCGTAGGCTGGGCTGGGAGTTTCGCCTGAGGATTCCTCACCATTCATGACACTGGAACTTGACATGTGCAACAGCTTCTAAGATGGAGGCGCTCGCCTTCGCGCCGCGCACATTCGTCACAAAAAGTTGCTACACATTCAGGGATGGAAAGTGGGTGTTTTGAAGATGGAGCTCGGCTTAACACAGCGCGCGCTCGTACTCAAACACGCAACTGCTTCAAGGATGGAGGCTGGCTCTTTTTCAAAATGTGTTTTTCGCCGCGCTCATGTGTTCCAAAATTTACAACAGCTTGTACAACAAATATTCGCGTTGTTTTTGCTCCAGGACGTGCGTTCAGGCGCGATTTAGAATTTTTGGGACGCATTTGTCAGCGACTTTCGTGGTGTCGACATCCCAGAACTAGTGTTTACGAACGATTGATTCAGGATTGTCAGGACGGAACAATTCTATATGGGTTCGCGCCATTGAGTTGCTAGGATATTCTAGAATCGTGCGCTGACACGTTTTAAGATCCCCAAAACATGTATGACATTGAACTGTGCCCAGATCCGATCACCATTATAGTGGCGCCGTCTTTGTATTTACATGTTCTGGCTCTGCCCAATCATATCCAAATTGTGGACTGTTGGGGAGTGGAGCTCTTATTTGTTAAAGTCTTCGGGCGGCAGCTGGGGAGGGTAGCATGATTGTGTTGTGATTTTTGGTGACGCACAGATCATGGAAGTTCACGTCGACACCTCATCAAGGATGTAGGTCAGGCACGATTCAGGAACCATGCCCTCCCATGATGTTACACACATTTGCGAAAAGCGGTTATGTCAATGGTCCCGTTCCCGCAATTTAAACAAATTCCTACAGGGACCAATTTATAAGGAACATGAAATAAGGGATTATTGCAACATCGCTTGTGCGCTTTGGGTTTAGAGTGGGCACCTCCTTCTCTTCTTTCTTCTGTCCTCGTCGCCCTGTTCCCCCACCTCCCGCGCATTCTCCTGCACCACCTCCTCCTCACCTCCTCCTCCTCCTCCTCCTCCTCCTCCCCCTTTCCTACTACTCCGCAACCCTTCACCTGACGTTTCTCCTCCTACTCCTCCTCCTCCTCCTCCTCCTCCTCCTCCTCTTCCTCCTCCTCCTCCTCCCTCCTCCTCCCTCCTCCTCCCTCCCCACCTGTCCCTCTTCCTCCCTCGCGTGGGAAGACTGGCCTGCCAGTGTCCTGGAGCGCCCTGCAAGTACCCCTCGCCACGGCTGCCAGCGAGGCAGCGCGCGTCGGCCTGCGCCGCAGCAGAGGGAGGAGACACGAGACCGCAATACGCTAGTGTCTGCCGCCTGTTCCGAGGCGTCCTCGTAGTCTTGGCCTCCTCTTCCTCCTTCTCGTCCCTCGTCTTTCTTTCTCGGGGCCTAGGTCACGTGTCGGACGGCCCGCTGCCTACTTCAAGCGCGAATGTCCCGACACCCTTGGCCGCTTCATCTAGAGCAGCCGCTTCAACCGTGGAAGAGGAGATCGGATCACTGATGCAAATTCCTGGTATCATTATCGGGATCGTCTCTGCACAGCCCCCCCTGCACACAACCACCTCGATGCACCAAGCGGCTGCTGAGCACGCCCTGGCACGCGCGCCACCGTCTGTGTGCACAAGAAGTTCGCATTCGCAAAATCTTCGGTGGAAATGCGGCCAGCTTGAGGCCAACATCTCCGGACTTCTATCGTGTAGTGAACCAGGTGATCGGCTCGAACATTCCACACGCGTTGCTGCCAGCAGACCATATCATCGATGCCCCGCGCCGGGCGCCAGTCGGATTGGAACATGCTGAAGACGTTGCGGGTGATGCGCTCGAACATGGGAGCCAAACTCCCTCCCTCCTTTCACTCGGCCGCGTTCGACCTGCGAATCAATGTCGACGAGTCTGGTGCAAACCCGACCTCGTGTATAAGCCTGTTGAGCTCACGCTGCTCGGCTCCTGCCTTTCGCGCCCCGCCTGCACTTCCTCGCTCCCACCTTGTACAGCACGTTCAGACATGCAGGGACGGATTCCGATGAGGTGCCGCCTTGGGCAGCGCCTTGTCATTGAAGTGTGGCGGAGGTCAGCTAGAGCAAGTCAATGTCAGCACGAAGCACTGGCTCGCCATCGCTCGGACGTCAATTCCCTGTGTTTTTTTCCGGTTTCGTGCGTGGATTTTTCGCCAAATGATCAGGGATGCTCCTCGATGGTCCTCGCCGAAGGAAAAGTGCACACGTCCGAGCGATGCCAGGCGGGTGAGGAGCAGCATGCCAAGGTCCGAGCCGAAAAGCAGCTCGAGCATCCTGGAGGCAGCTTCTGGAAAGGCCATGCAGCTCACAGGCCAGAGTTGCCATGACGTGTTGAAATCTGGGAGGGTGTGCCGCTGGCTCCCCCGGGGGGGGGCGGGGGGTCCAAGACCCCTCCCGGCCCCCTCCCTTGCTCCAGTCCGTCGTCCAGGGACTCCACCCCCACTTCCCCCCCCCCCTTTCCTGATCCGTCGTCCCGGACCCCCCCCCCTTCTCCGCCCCTTTCACCAGGGGGGGGCAAGGTTGTTTGGACCTCCCCACTCTCCCCTGTTGCACTCGAGGATCGGACCCCCCTCCACCCCTTCCCCCCTTTGGCCCCGCCCCGCCCCATGGATCCGGAACCCTACCCCCTATCCCTATCGCCCTAACCATAACCCTAACCCTAACACCCTAATCCTAACACCCTCGCCCTAACACCCTAACCCTACCACTCTGACCCGAACACCCTCACCCTAACACCCTAAGCCTAACACTCTAACCCTAACACCCTAACCCTAACGCGCTGACCCTAACACCCCAACACCCTAACCCTGCCGACCTAACCCTAACCCTACTGCCCTAACCCTAACCCTACCACCCCAATCCTAGCACCCTAACCCTGACACACTAATCCGAACCCTACCACCCTAAACCTAACACCCTGACCCCAACAACCTGCCCCTAGGTTGCCCTAACACCCTACTCCGAACCCTATCGCCCTGACCTGAGCCTACCACACTAAGCGTAACATACTGACCCTAACAACCTAACCCCAACCCTAACACCCAAACCCTAACACCCTGACCCTAACACCCAAACTCTCTGACACTCACACCTTAAACCCTAACCCCAAAACGCTGAAAACAAAATAAACTAACCCTAATCCTACCGCCTTGACTCTAGCCCTACCACCCTAACCCTAACCCTAACACCCTGATCCTGACCCAACCTAACCCTACCACCCTAAGCCCAACACCCTGACCCGAACACCCCGACCCGAACACCCTATCCCTAACACTCTAACCCGAACACCCCAACCCTAGCACCTTAACCGTGATCCTATCGCCAAAACCGAAACCCTACCACCCTAATCCCAACCCTACCACCCTAGCCCGAACCCTACCGCCCTAAGCCCAACACCCTAGACCAAACACCCTACCCCATGCCTAGCCCTAACAACCTATCCCGAGCACTGCCGCCCTAACCCTACCCCTACCCTACTAAGCGTAACACCCAAACCCTAACACCAAGTCTCTAACACCCTAACCACAACATTTACACCCTAACCCTGACACCCTGGCCCTAACACCGTAACACCCAAACACCCTAACCCTAACACGCTAAGTCAAACACCCAAACCTTAAGCCCACATCAAAAAACGCAGAAACCCTAACAACCGAATCCTGACACCCTAATCCTAGCACCCTGACCCTAACGCCCTAACACTAATCCCGACAGTCTAACCCTAACAACTTAGCAATCGCACCATAGCCCTAACACCCCAATAGAAGCAAGACCCAGGCGCGCCCCAAATATAGCCCCGAGAAAGCCCAGCTGTGCCTGGAAAGTGTTTGATCCGCGCACGCTCTTGGGACCCTACCCCGAACCCTACCCCGATCGCCCTAACCCAAACACCCTAACCCGAGTCCTACCGTGACACCCTGACTGGCGCAAAGGAATAGCAGCGGGTCCCCTCCCCGCACCATCTCCTGCGCAAAGGCAGGGAGGGGGGGGGGAAGGGTCCGACCCCCCCCCCCCTCCTTCTTCGGTCGGCGCCAAAAAGAAGGGGTCCGAACCCCCTACCCGAAAGGGGGGGTCTGAAAACTCTCCACCCTTTGAAATGGTGGAGATGAAGTGGATCCGCTGGCGCTGCTTCGAAATCTGGTATGCACGACTGACTGTAAACCGACGAACAGCTAACCCAAGCAGACGACAGGAAAGCTGACATGTGTTGCACGGACACTATTGAAGCTGAAAGCTAATCTGGAGCGCACGACAGGCGTAGGGGGAGGATACGTAAGTTGGCATGATGGGCTCGGCAGAAGCTAAACTTGACAAACCAGACTGAAGCAGGCTAAACTTGCGGAGGGCACATTATGCAAGGCTGAATCCGTCGAAGATCAGTGCGCGTACCGCTAGCCACGTGAATGAGAAGCGTGCATGCGCGTTCAAGCGTACGTGCACAAATACATACACCAATCTAACAGTGCGCATTTATACTCCCCATCCATCCACTCGCACTTGCGTGCTTCGGTGCGTGCAAAAGTGCCACTGCATTCGCATGCTTACCAACATCTGTACACTTCACCTGTAAGTATGCGATCTGCAGGTATGCCAGGATCGGCCGTAGATCGTGGCCACGATCGCCACATTGAATATCGCACACATTTGATCGAGCGGCGTGGGTCCAACGTCCAACCAGCATCGGAATTGCACAGGCTCGCACACCATGCGCGCAAGCCGAAACCGCGAACGCCAAACAAAACGAAACCCTGCCTTCCTTCGTGCCTCAGAGCGTGAATGCTCTGAGACACGCCTCCTCCTCCTCATGCTCCTCCTCCTCCTCCTCCTCCTGCTCCTCCTCCTCCTCCTCCTTCAAACGCGAAAGATCCTTCAAGACGAAACCCCCTCACACGCGCGAGATCCGCTTCGGACGCAGACTCACAACACCAACGGACTCGACTCGCAAAAATCCTGGCGTGCCTTCTGCGCCCTCTGCTCCCCGAGGCCGTGCGCCCCTCGCAGCACTACGGGCGCCCTCGGCCCGGCTCCGCGAGCTCGCAGGCGGTGCTCAAGCCGAGGACGGCGGCCTCCTCGGGGAGCTCGGCGGCCACCTCGCGAGACGCCTCGGCCCAGCGCCGCACCAGCAGCTGCGAGACGCCCAGGCACAGCTCCGGCGGCGGCCCGGAGTCCGACTGGTACCACTGGGCATCTCGGGTCGGGCGAAAGGGGGGGAGGGGCAAAGGGGGTCGGGCGAAAGGGGGGGATTGGGAAAGGGGGGGGTTTGAGAATCAGCTCACGTAGCTGACTTTCCCGGCGCCTCCCGGTGCCGGGAGCGGCCATGTATCGAGGAATTGGCCCCTCGGTGAGGCCGAAACCAGCTGCATGCAGCAAATTTCGTACCCCCCCCTTTCCCAATCCCCCCCTTTCGCCCGACCCGAGCATCCGCGGCCACCGCGGCCACCGAGTCGGCGACGCGGCCTGCGGTGGCCTCGGCCGAGAGGCCGGCGAAGGCCCAGGGCTTGGGGTGCGAGGAGAACTGCACCGCGGCGAGCGAGGCGACGACCTCGGCGGCGGCCGGCGGCACCTCGCCCAGCTTGCGCAGAGCCTGCGAGGCGCTGAAGCGGAAGAGCTGGAAGTTGTGCCGCGAGGACACCTGCGTCCACCGGTCCGCGAAGAAGCGCGACAGGTACTCCTGCTCGGGCCCGTAGGCGTATATGTGCTCCGGGTGCCACTTGTCGGCCACCTCCTGCTCCATCCTGTCGTGGACGTGCTGGTCAGGTCTCAGCAGCATGACTCCGGCGTTGATGCCACCGTGAGGCTCGTTCCACTGCTCTGGTGGGAAGAAGAACCGCCCATCCAGCTCCGTGCCGTGGTCAGGCTGCCACCTGCCCTTGACCATGGCAGCGGGCGGCGTCAGGTCGAACAGGGCATCGAGGCTGTCGAGGACCAGCATGTCCAGGTCAAGGAACAAAACCTTCTCGTACTCGACGAGGGAGAAGGCCCTCAGCTTCGTGAAGATGCCGTGCCAGTTCTCCATGTTGCCCAGGGCGTGGCTGCCGTGCAGGTACTCCACCTGCCTCAGGCGCCACAGGCCGCAGCGCCGCAGGGCCTCCAGCACGTCCGCGGGGACGTCGCTGGTGTGCATCTCGGAGGAGGGCCGGCGGGGACAACGACGGCTCCTGGGCCTGGTCGTGGGCCCCTGGATCTCGCCGTGGGCCCCATGGGGCCTCGCCGTGGGCCCCTGGGCCTCGCAGTGTGTCGGCCCCTGGGCCTCGTCGTAGGCCCCTCCTGGCCCGCGGGTCGCAGCGGAGCTCCCATCGTGGCGAGGAGAGGCCTCCGGGAGGCCCACGAAAAGGAAGAGGAGGAGGAGGAGGAGGAGGAGGAGGAGGAGGAGGAGGAGGAGGAGGAGGGAGGAGGAGGAGGAGGGAGGAGGAGGAGGAGGGAGGGAGGAGGAGGAGGAGGAGGAGGAGGAGGAGGAGGAGGAGGAGGAGGAGGAGGAGGAGAGGAGCAGGAGGAGGAAGGGGAGGAGGGGGAGGAGGGCAAGCTAGGTGCGCTCGCGTCATATCTGACGTCCTACCCCTCCCTCCCATCCCTTACCATGGCGCTGATTTTCTCTATCCGCGGACGCGTGTCGTAGCGGACCTGTGGCTCCGCGCGCGCGTGCGTAGTGGGTGGTGGTGCGCGTGCGTGCGTGCGTGCGTGTGTGTGCGTGGTTGTGGTGGTGGTGGTGGTGGTGGTGGTGGTGGTGGTGGTGGTGGTGGGGTGGTGGTGGTGGTGGTGGTGGTGGTGGTGGTGGTGGGGTGGTGGTGTGGTGGTGTGTGTGTGTGTGCGTGTGTGCGCGTGTGCTGTGGCATGGCACGGGAAATGACGCCAGCGCTGCAGCGGGAACACGAGTCGAAACGGGCGGAAGCGCGGAAATGAGGCCAGCGCTGCAGCGGGAACACGATTCGGAACGAGCGGAAGCACGGAAATGAGGCCAGCGCTGCAGCGGGAGCACGATTCGGAACCAGCGGGGCCCGGAAATGAGGCCGGCGCCTCAACGAGAGCAGCATTTTGAAAACAAATGCAGGCGAAAACCCAACTACCGGGAATCCTGTGTGTAAAAAAGCAGGGCGCGGGGGGGGGGGTCGGCTACTCCCAGCACGCCATCAGGGGAAGAGGGAGAGTAGTATTCATATTGAGCACTTATGGAGGAGGAGAAGGGGGAAGGGGGAGATGGGAGAAAGGGACGGACCCTCAGATCGGCTGCGCGTAAGAGCGACCCTGGGCAAATTTGGCCTTTGGTGCGCGGCCTTTGGGGGGGCGCGAGGACGCCAGACACAAGCGTGCAGGACGGTGCTGTCGCAACGCGCGCGGCGCCCGGGGGACCCCAGTGGGCGCGCACCAAAGGTCACTCCAACGAAAGGTCACTCTTACGTGTGAATGATCACAGGTCCCAAGGCGGCCCAAGAGGCCCCAAGACGGCTCCAGGAGGGGGCCCGAACGGAAATTGCGAGCCCTCGGCCCCAAGAAGCCTCCAGGAGGCCCCCAGAGGCCCCCAAGAAGCCCCCAAGAGGCTCCAAGAGGCCCACCAAAGGCCCCCAAACGGCTTCAAAAGTGCTGCCAGGAGGCCCCCGAGAGACCTACCAGGAGCCCCCCAGGGGGTCGGCGGTGCGGCGTAAAGCCCAAGAGTCCACGTCCGGAAGTGACGTGTTGCCGGAGGCAGGTCGCGCAGCGGAGCGGAAGCCCAAATGCAACGTATCCAATGTTTCCAATGATTGCATAATTGCAACATATTGTATTGTGTTACATTATTATGTCTCCCCCCTTAATCCCCCCCCAGGGCCGCCGCCGAGTCGCCGACCCCTTTCGTGCACTAATTCAACAACCTACAAAAACCTATGGAAATCATTGATTTCGGCCTCTGGGCCCTCCTCGGAGCCCACAAGGGGCGTCAAGACGGCTCAAGATGGCTTCAAGGCGGCCGAAGAGAATCTCAAAACGGCCTCAAGACGACCCAAGATGGCCCCGAGAGAGCCCAAAAGCTCACAAGACGCCGCAAAAGGGTGCAAAAAGGACCCCCCAAGAGCGCCTCCAGAAGCCAAAATCATAGATTTTCCTATTGTTTTGGGAATATTTTCGCGTTCTCGCCTTTCTCGACGCTGACAAGCCAATGACGGCCCAAACACCCTCCAAAAGCACCCCAAGAAGCTCCAAGAAGCCTTCCAAAGGGCCCCAAGACGGCCCGAGAGGGCCCCAATACGGCCCAAAGAAACCCCCAAGACGGTCCAAGAGGCCCCTAAGACGGCCAAAAAAGATCCCAAGAATGCCCCAAGGCGGCCGTGGGAGGCCCCCAAGACGGTCTCCGAAGGGGCGAAACGGCGGAAGAGCGCCCCACGACGGGCCAGGACGCCCCCAAGAGGCCCCAAGATGCCCCAAATAGGCCCCCAAGGAGCCTCAAGAAGTCCCCAAGAGGGAGGCATGGCGGCCCAAACTGCCTCCAAAATTGCCACCGAGAGGATGACACATGCGACGGGGGCGCAGGCGGGCCTCTTCCCGCAATTAGACACGATGACGACGACGTCCCTGATGATAGCGGCAGGTGGCAGGTGGAGCGATATCTTTAGACTACGCGCACCTCTTCCCTCGCTCGCGCGTCTTCGCGCAATCTGCGCACTTCCAGTCCGGGGCAGCGCGAACTGTCCACCAGCGGTCGTGCGGCCGCGGCGTTTTCCTGCACGCGCTGCATGGCGGCCAGAAGCACGCGTCGCACGTGTACCTCGGCCCTTCCCAGTTCAGAAAACGCCGACCAGATTTGGCCGCGTCTGGTGACGGGGCGCTACAGACCACGCACTGACCGACCCGCGGGCACGCCGGGCACGTCCACGACGGCCTGTTCGCCGCCAGGTACTTCGTGCTTCGCGGCCGCGGGGCTACCTCGCAGACGTCGCAGTTGGGGAATCCACGTCCGGAGGTGACGTGCTGAGCGGCAGCGTTTTTTCGGCGAACGCCTTAACGCAACGTATCCAATGTATCCAAAGATTCCAGAATTGCAACAGATCGTATTGTGTTACATTATTACGTCTCCCCCCTACCCCCCCCCCTGGGAGCTGCGCCGCACCGCCGGACCAAAATGGCCCCCCCCTTCTGGGACCCTAAAAACCTACAAGAACTTATGAGAAAAAAAAACAAATCAGCCTCTTGGGCCTCTTGGGGTTCCAAGAGGGCCTCAAGATGGCCCAAAATGGCCCTAAGACGGCCCAAGACGGCCCAAGATATTCCCAACGGGGGCCCATGAGGCCCCCAAGACGGCCCCAAGAGGGCCCCAAAAGCTCCAAGGACGGCCCAACAGGGCCCAAGAGCGCCCATAACTGCGCCTCCAGAGGCCGAAATCATTGATTGTCCGATGGTTCTTGCAACATTTTAGCGTTCTCGTCTTTTTCGGCTTTCAAAAATCCATGACGGCCCAAGCAGCTTCCAGAATCGCCCCAGAACAGCCCAACAAATCCCCAAGAGGGCCCCAAGACGGCCCAAGAGGGCCCCAAAACAACCCAAAGAGGCCCCCAAGACGGTCCAAGAGGCAGCGAAGACGGCCCAAGAGGACCACAAGAGGGCTCCAATGCGGCCGCGAGAGGCCCCCAAGACAGCCCCCGAGGGGGCGAAACGGCGCAAAAGCGCCCCAAGACGGCCCAAGACGCCCCCAAGAGGCCCCAAGAGGCCCCCAACAAGCCTCCAAGAAGTCCCCCAGAAGCCTCCAAAAGGCCTCCAACATGCCCCCCAAAGGCCACACAGCGACTGGTGTGTAATGTAATTTCCCCCCCCCTTTGGGCGAACTGCGGCGCACCGCCAGCCGCGTGGAAGTTGGTCGCTGCGGCGCCCATGATTGGAGCCGGCGATGGAAGGGAAGATGGGGGGGGTGCATGAAAAGGAAGGAGGGGGGAACGCCCCCAAAGAAACCCCCAAAAGGCCAAAAGAAACTCCCAGGGGGCCTCCAGGAGGCCCCCAAAAGGCTCCCAAGAGGCCCCGCGACGACGCGACTGTACGTGCTCCGGACGTGTACCCCGCGAAGCGAGAGGAATCCACGTCCGGAGGTGACGTGCTGAGCGACAGCGTTTTTCGGCGAACGCCTTACTGCAACGTATCCAATTTATCAAATGATTGCATACTTGCCACATGTTGTATTGTGTTACATTATTATGTCTCCCCCCTTAATCCCCCCTGGGAGCTGCGCCACGCCGCCGGACCAAAGGGCCCCCCCCTGCCGGGTCTCAAAAACCTACCAAAACTTATAGAAAATCGATGATTTCGACCTCTTGGGCCTCTTGGGGGGCCAACAGGGCGCCAAGACGGCTCAAGATGGGCTCTGTGCGGGCCAAGACGGCCCCGAGACGGTCCGAGATGCCCCAATGACGGCCCAAGATGGCCCCAAGAGCGCCCACAACTGCGCCCCCAGAGGCCATCATTGATTTTCCTATGGTTTGGGCACTATTTTAGCGTTCTCGCCTTTGCGGCCCAAGCAGCTTTCCAAATCGCTCCAGAACAGCCCAAGAAACCCCCAAGAGGGCCTCAATACGGCCCAACAGAACCCCAAGACGGCCCAAAGAGGCCCCAAAGACGGTCCAAGAAGCCCCTATGACGGCCCAAGAAGACCCCAAGACGGCCCCAAGGCGGCCGCGAGAGGCCCCCAAGACGGCCTCCGAAGGGGCGAAACGGCGCAAAAGCGCCCCAATACGGCCAAAGACGCCCTCAAGATGCCCCAAGAGGCCCCCAAGAGGCCCCCAAGGGGCCCCCCCAAACCCCCAAGAGGCCTCCAAGATGTCCTCAAGAAGCCTCCCAAAGGCTCCAAAGAAGCCCCCCAAAGGCCACACAGCGACTGGAGTGTAATGCCATTTTTCCAACCTGGGTGAACTGCGGCGCAGCGCCAGCCAGGTGGAAGTTGGTCACAGCGGCGCCCATGATTAGAGCCGGCGCTGGAAGGAAATATGGGGAGGGAGTCTGAAAAGGAGGGGGGGGGAGAGGCCCCCAAAAAGTCCCCAAGAGGCCCAAGGAAACTCCCAGGAGGCCTCCAGGAGGCCCCCAAGAGGCTCCCAAGAGGCTCGGCGACGACGTGACTGTACGTGCTCCGGACGTGCACCCCGCGAAGCGAGAGGAATCACTCCTACGTGGAAAGGATCACAAGTCTCGACCCTGACGGCCCCGAGGCCTGGGAACTAGCGGGCGAAGGACGGTATAGAGTAACCTTTTCCGTCGCCGGGGGCGCCTGTCCCAGGGCGGCCGGAGAGCTCATACCCCGACGCGCCGCCGCAGGGGGAGAAACTTCCAAGCCGCCCCGGGGCAGGCGCCCCCGACGGCGAACCAAAACTTGTGCGATGCCGCTCTTCGCCCGCCAGGGTGCAGAGCCCCCCTCAGGCCGCAAGTAGCTCCAAGCCTCCCGTCGTGCCTTCTTTTTTCACGGCCCGAGGGGGGTCCGGAAGCCGTGATGGCTTGAGCAGTTGATGGGCCTGTTTTCCACCACCACCATAAGTTGGAGGGGGGACTGAGGAGGAGGACGAGGAGGAGGAGGAGGAGGAGGAGGAGGTGGAAGAGGAGGAGGAGGAGGAGGAGGAGGAGGTAATTAGAGGAGGAGGAGGAGGAGGAGGAGGAGGAGGAGGAGGAGGAGGAGGAGGTAGAGGAGGAGGAGGAGGAGGAGGAGGAGGAGGAGGAGGAGGAGGAGGGAGAGGAGGGAGGAGGAGGACCCCCTCCCCCTCCAACTTATGGTGGTGATGGTGGAGAACAAGCCCATCAGCAGTGGCCCAATCGTGTTGTTCAGGAGCCGGCCTCGCAGTCAGAAGCTTTGGGCCCGTGCTCCGGCCGGGCACGCAGAGCTACGGGCAGGAATGCACACAGTCCGGCGCACAACGTTGGGGTGCTTGATTGCGAAGGCGACGACGACCCACACAGGCGACGTCCTGATTTTTCCAAGACGGCGTCCCCGGAAATCCAGACCCTTTCCCCGGGGCCGGTTTGTCATCCTGAGTCGTTTTGTTGACGGTCCCGGGGCCCGGCGAGGGCCTCTGGAGGTCAAAATTGGCCAAAAACCGCGCGTCCTGATTTTTTAACGACGCGATCAGGTCTGGGTCCGCTTCGCGTCCTGGTGCGATGCCGCTCCTCACCGCGCAAGGGGGGTGCGGCCGCTCTCTCCGCGGGCCCTCCTCCGAGCCTCAGGACCCGCTCGTGCCGGCAGCCGGTGCGGCGCAGCGCGTGCGCCAGCACCAGCGCGCCTGAGGGGCACCGGCAGGGCAGGGGGGATAGGCATACCCAGACAGTGGGGGCGCGCATCAAGAAACCATATGCTTTTCGTCAGGGTATCCTGGGTTTCTTCGCTCCGCGCGCTGCGCGGCGACTGCCCGCGGCCGTTGGAGGAGCTGCTGCGCTCAGGGTGCTCTGGTTTCCCCTCAGGTGCACTTCGCGCGCGGGTTCTCAGGGTTGGGTTTCTTGCGAGGGTTTATTGCGGTCGCGCCCGTGCTGTAGACACAGGGATAGGCATACCCAGACAGGATGGCGTCGGTCAAACAGAAATCAGGGCGGGAGGTTTTTGGCTACTTTCGGCCCCTGGGGGCCCTCGCCGGGCCTCGGGGCCGTCAAAAAGCGACTCGGGGACAAAAAACCAGGTCCCGCGGAAAGGCTCGGCACTTTTGGGGGCCCCGCATTGAAAACATCAGGACGTCGCATGTCTGGGTAGGAGGGGGGGGGGTCGAGGTTCGAGGATCTCGGGCGCTCTCGTCGGCGCTCGGCGGCGTTCCGGCCTCGGGATGCCTTCCGGCGGCTGCGCCTCGCCGAGGGCGTTCCGGGGGTGCCCGGACTCGCCCCGAGCGGCCGCCGGAGGTCCCCGATGGCAAGTCCAAGCGCTCTCGGGCGGGGTGGGTCTGTCGGACCCCGAGCGGCGATCCATGGGCGATCGGGGGTCAATGCATCCCTCGCTGCGCCTCTTCCCGATCCTCGATCCTCGTCTCTCTCGGTTTTGCGATCCTAACTCGGGCCTCCGGCGGCCGTTCGGGGCGAGTCCGGGCACCCCCGGAACGCCCTCGGCGAGGCGCGGCCGCTGGAAGGCATCCCGAGGCCGGAACGCCGCCGAGCACCGACGGGAGCGCCCGAGATCCTCGGACCTCGACCGCGCAGCGCTCGGAGCGAAGAAGCACAGGATACCCTGACGAAGAGCATATGGCTTCTTGATGCGCGCCCCCACTGTATAAGGAGCCGAACTCTATACGCCGACGCCCTCGTTTGGCCTCACACTGAATCTCGCACAGGAGAGCGGATCCTGGTGTATGCGGGATCCTGGTGTATGCGTGCTTCGTCGTTTCCCTGGGAAAGCGGGGGAACAAGTATACACCACACCACCCCGACGTCGCCCCCGATCCCCCCAAAGTCCTGGGATTGAAAAACAACCCGACCCTGGTAATGTATACGTTCCAGTTTCCGACTGTATCCCCCCCCCTCCCTGTCGTTGCCCTGCCAAAACACCGTCCAGCTCGAGCCCAGGGACAAACTCCTCACCTCAAGAAACGCGGGGCAAGCTCTCGAGTGGAACGTGATTGTGGCTCCTTCCTTGTGGATCCCCTGCCGAGTATGCACCCCGCCCTCTCGGAGGAGCACGTGCGAGACGAGGGAGCAGAAGATGGGCATTAAAGGGGTACTGGCGAGAACTGTATTAGGGGAACAAAAAGTGGCATAAACATAAAAACTCGGAGGTCCGCGCGGATTTCTCGGATCGGCGCTGGGGCCCCCGGCGGCGCCTTCGGCGCCGCCCCTGGCGCGCTCCGCGCGCCAGGGAGGGGGGGTCCAGCGCCGATCCGAGAAATCCGCGCGGACCTCCGAGTTTTTACGTTTGTGTCACTTTTTGTTCCC
>CAUYUJ010010174.1:0-29916 GCA_963575745.1 Prorocentrum cordatum
TCCTACTCCTACTCCTACTCCTACTCCTACTCCTACTCCTACTCCTACTCCTACTCTACTCCTACTCCTACTCCTACTCCTACTCTACTCCCTACTCCTCCGCTACTCCCTACTCCTACTCCTCACTCCTCCTCCTACTCCTACTCCTACTCCTACTCCTACTCCCACTCCATACTCCTACTCTACTCCTACTCCTACTCCGACACTCCTCTCGTAACTCCTACTCCTACTCCTACTCCTACTCGCTACTCCTACTCCTGCTCCTAATCCTTCTCCCCCTCCTTCTTCTCCTCCTCCCTCCCCTCCTCCTCCTCCTCCCCCTCCTCCTCCTCCTCCTCCTCCTCCTCCTTCTCGTCCTCCTCCTCCTCCTATTCTTCCTCCTCCTCCTCCTCCTCCTCCCTCCTTGCTCCCGCCTCCTCCTCCTCCTCCTTCTCCTCCTCCCTCCTTGCTCCCTCCTTGCTCCCTTCTTCATTCGATCCCTCCGGCAGCGGTGGCGCCACCGCGCCGGCCAGTCTGGGGGGCCCCCCAAGCGGTGTGGCGGAGGAGGCCCGCCCCCAAGCGGTGTGTGCCAGGCCCCCTCGAGCCAGGAAGAAATCACGACGGGAGGCTTTTCGCTGCGCTCGGCCTCTGGGGGCCCTCGCCGAACCTCGGGGCCGTGGAGCAACGACTCGGGACGAGAAACCAGCCCCTGGGGAAGGGGTCGAGGCCCGTGGGGGTCGATTTTCGACGACAGAAAACATGTCGGGCTTCCGCGGAGGAGCCCCCGAGGGCTGCTTGGGGCGCGGGGGGCGCCCGCGGGGGGCGTGGGTCCACTTGCTACGAGAGGAAACGTGACGTCGGGCCTCCGCGGAGGGTCCCCCGAGGGTGCTTGGGGGACGGGGGGCGCCCGCGGGGGGCGTCTTTGGTGGTTCCGATGGGCCACCGCCGCTCCCCCGCGAGCGGCGCACGGGGGGGGGGGTGCGCGTGTTGGCCGGCGGGCTCCGCGGCGTGGAGAGGGAGTGCGCGCTGTGGCCGCTTGCAGTGCGAGCTCCCCTTGCGCTGCAGTCGGGCGTGTCCCTCCACAGGAGGAGTATTCAGTCTCGGGACGATTTTTCGAGCATTTTTTGACTATGTTAGAACATTTCTTGACATTTTTTAATTTTTTCCTCCAGAATCCGCCTGTAGGAGGACATGCCCGACCTAACCCTTGCGCCCCTCCCCCCCCTTCTCAACGGCGAGCCCGGGTGTGAAGTGAGAAGGAGAAGGCCTTCTCGGAAGGTTCGGAAATCCCCCGGCCTTCTGAAGTGTTTTCTAAGCCTTCCCCGAAGGCAGACAACTTCTCAGGAGGCGCGAGGGCTTCTGAGAAGTCCCGCCGCCTTCTGAGAGGGCCTTCTCCTTCTCACTTCCCCCCTCGCTCGCCGCAGACCTTTGGTAGCGAATGATGGGGGCCTTGTGTACCCTTGCAGTTCTGTCTTCAGAGTGCACTCGCGTCGACTAGAGTCTGGTCATCGATGAGATGGTGCCGGTTTAGCGCCGACGAGGGCCGATTTGGCGTCGATATTTCCCGAGAGGCAAATGCAGTTTTTTCTGTAGGTGTTTCAATGATTCCTTTGTTTTTGCGTGTCCGCTGCTCAGGGCGACCGTGTCGGCTCAAAAGGTCGCCGTTTTTTTTTTTTTTTCGAGACACCCAGGCGACCCTCCAGAGGACCCCCCAAAGGCGCCCAAGTCAGAGGCTCCCAATCATCCTCACCACGCGGGAGACGTTTTGGTCCAGGACGTGACGATGATGGCCAGGTCAATTTCGATCCGATCGATGCTATTCGATAGAACTTCCGGCTGGCCCGATTCGATTCGAATCCGATGTCCCGACGCTCCGATGCGGCCCGATGCTGGCATGGCGCTGTTGTGCATTCTGGCGCAGCCGATCGTCCGATCCGATTTGATCTCGGTTCCCTGCCTATGCAGCCCGATCCGACGCAAATCTCGATCGTGAAGGCCTGACGGCCGGTGCCGCCGACCCTGAAAGACATCGACGACGACCAGGAGGGGGATGAGGAGGAGGAGGAGGAGGAGGATGAGGAGGAGGAGGAGGAGGAGGCGGAGATAAGGAGGAGAAGGAGGAGGAGGAGGAGGAGGAGGAGGAGGAGGAGGAGGAGGACGATGCGATGCCGACTGATCGGCCCCCCCAATCGGCCATTCGTTGCCGATAGGGTCCCGATAGCCTTAAGTCGGGCGTGTCCCTCTAGAGGAGGAATACTCAAAATAGTCAAAACATACCCTCGAGACGATGTTTTGAGCATTTTTTGGCGATGTTTGCTGATTATGGGGGAATTTCCAATCTGTCGCCCAAAATCCCCCTGTAGGAGGACATGCCCAGCCTAACGATAGCCCGCCCCGCCCGGAACAGTGCGGCCTCGGCATCAGAGGGCACGTCGCCGCTCGAGCGGCCTTGTGTCGGCGAGCCCAGCTCGACGTATCCCCTCCCGAGCCCGTGCCCCCCGGAGCGTTGCCCCCAGGAGACGGAGGAGGAGTCCTCGCCCCCTCCCCCCTACGCCTGGAGGCGTCTGCCAGGAGCGCTTGGCCGGAGGAGGGCGGCAGGACCCCGTTTTTTGTTGTTATTTGTCTCTCTCTCTCTCTGTCTCTGCCTCTCTCTCTCTCTCTCTCTCTTCGCTGTCCATCCGCTCGCTTTTCCGACCGCTCGTCGTGCAGGAGGAGGAGGAGGAGGGGAATGGATGGCCGAGCGCATTTTGCTTGTGCGTTTCATTTTTTGTTGGGGGGAGGGGAGAGGGGAGGTCCTCATAATGTAATCATTATGGTTCGTGCCAGATTTTCCGTCGTGTGCCTCCAGAGGACTCTTGAGACTTGGCACTCCCAAACTATCACCTGCTTTCCCCCCCTCCTCCTCATCCTCATCCTCTTCCTCCTCCTCCTCCTCCTTCTCCTTACGGTCTCCCTTATCGTCCTCGCATTACTCCTTGCCCTCGGCCTCGCTCTCGTCCCCATCCGCGTCCCCCTATCCATCCGCGCCCTTCAATCCGTCCTCGGCCTCATCCACATCCACGTCCACATCCTTCAGGAGGGAAAGAAGCACAGACACAATTAGTCGTCGACTCCCAGGAACACACGGGAAACTATGGGAAGTGGGGGGAAGACAAAAGCCCAGAACATATTGGAAAATATGGGGAATCCTGTTATTTGTGTGTATTTATTTGTGTGCCCCAGGGCCCCTTCAATCCTCTCCCCACCCCCATCCGCTCCAATCCTCGTCATCTTCAGCGTCCTCCGGCACGTCGTTCTTTCCACCTGTGGGGGTTCCCATGGCGTTCGACACCCCCTTCCAAGGCCCGTCCTCCGCTCCGTCTCTTCTCCGAGGAGGAGGAGGAGGAGGAGGAGGAGGAGGAGGAGGAGGAGGAGGAGGAGGAGGAGGAGGAGGCCGCGATGAGCAGCGCGGGGATGGCACAAGTCACGACGTCGGAGGCCTGGGAGCCTTGTTTCTCCCCAGCTGCGCTTCGACAGCTGGGCGGCGCAGCAAAGACGGGGTCGTCTGCGCCGATGTCGGGTCGCGGGAGCTGCCCGCGCAGGCTAGCGATCAGGAGCCCTCGGGGCGTGCCGCGCTGGCGGCCCGCGCAAGTCACCGCGCAAGGTCGCTATGCCGAGGCAGAGGAGGAGGAGGAGGAGGAGGAGGAGGAGGAGGAGGAGGCGGAGGAGGAGGAGGAGGAGGAGGAGGAGGAGGAGGAGGAGGAGCAGGAGGAGGAGGTCGCTATGCCGTCTCGCGTAAGATCCGTTTCAGATCGCCGCTCGGTTGTCGGTCGACGGCGAGGTGGGCTGAGTTTTCTGCCGCCGCGTCGCGCAGCACGTGCGCGCGACCGCCTGGGTGGGAGGGATGCGCCAGGGTGGGAGGCCATGCGCGCCGAGATCTGGTCCGGAGCGAGCCCCGTGGTGGCCTGGTGCGGCGCACGTGAGAGTGACCCTTCTCGGGGCTCAAGAGAAGGGGGCCAGAGCAAACGGGGGCCAGTCAGAGCGCCAGAGCTTGCAGGATCCTGCATGGCAAGGATCGCATTGCCCCGGTTTGGGGTGCAGGATCCCGCAGGATCCTGCAGGATTTTGCAGGTTCCTGCAAGGCCTCACTGACCTGGGTCTGAATAGACCCGAGTCTGTCGATCCCCGACCTTCGCCAGAGTGACCTTCTTTTGTTCGCTGCTTTCGGGGGGGCGCGGGGGGCCGAACCCAAAAACGCAGGCCGCAACTGTCGCATCGCATGCAACGCTCGGCAAGCAGAACACCGAGGATCAGTTCTGCCCAAGGCCACTTTTGTGTGTAGCCGATGGTTGCTTGTCGGCAGCCCACGAGCGACGAACATGTCCATATCTGTGCCCTCGCGGCCAGGATCCCGAGGCCCCGATCCCACGGATGCGCGATTCCAAGGGCTCGCTCCGTCCGCACGGGGCATCCGCGCAAAGCCGCGACGTGCCCATGGGGCCGCGGCGCCACGCGCGGGCGCGCGGCTGCCCGGCGGGGTCCGGCCCAGTAGGAGCTCCTTCTCCTTCCTTCCTCCCTCCTCCCTCCCTCCTCCCTCCTCCCTCCTCCCTCCTCCCTCCTCCTCCCTCCTCCCTCCTCCCTCCTCCTCCTCCTCCTCCCCGTCCTCCTCCTCCTCCTCCCCTCCTCCTCCTCCTCTTCTCCTCCTCCCTCCTCCTCCTCCTCCTCCTCCTCCTCCTCCCCCCTCCTCCTCCTCCCCTGCCTTCCTCTCCTCATTCCTCCTCCTCCTCCCCCTCCTCCTCCTCCTCCCTCCCCTCCTCATCCTCCTCCTCCTACCTCCTCCTCCTCCCCTCCCTCCTCCCCCTCCGTCCCTCCCTCCCTCCCTCCCTCCCTCCCTCCCACTCCCTCCCTCCCCTCCCTCCCTCCCTCCCGTCCCACCCTCCCTCCCTCCCTCCTCCTCCCTCCCTCCCCCTCTCTCCCTCTCTCCCTTGTCGGCGCTCCACGCCTCCTTGGCGGAGCCTGGGCGCATCGCGGGATGTCCGTCGCGTTGACCTGGCGGCGCGTGTCCTGCTGCCCGCGTCCGGGGGCCGCTGGGGGGCCGGCGCGCTGGGGGGAGGCTGAGGGCGCCACCGCCCGCGCGGCGCGTGGCCGAGTTCCGGCCAAACTCGGCCACGTGAGGCGCGGGCGGGGGCGCTGACGGGGCCGCGGGCCCCAGTGGCTGGTTGCCCTCTCCCCTCCTCCCCCCCCTGGTTCTTTTCGCGGGGGGCTCGGGGGGATGGCCGTTGGGGGGCCGGCGCGCTGGTGGGAGGGCGCCACCGCCTGCGCGGCGCGTGGACGAGTTCCGGCCGAACTCGGCCACGCGGGGCGCGGACGGGAGCGCTGACGGGGCAGCGGGCCCCAGGGGAGGGCCGCCCACCCCCACCTCCCCTTCCTTTTCCTCTTCTCGTTGGGGGCTCGGGGGGGTGCCGCTGGGGTGCCGGCGCGCGGGGGGGCCGCCCGGCCGGCGCGTGGCCGAGTTCCGGCCGAACTCGGCCACGCGGGGCGCGGACGCTAGCGCCCCGACGGTGCCGCAGAGGATGGTCGCCTCCTCCCCCCCGCCCCTCACCTCCACGCTTTCCTTCGCTTGGGGAGCCCGGGGTGGGAGATGGTGCTGTGGGAGGGGGCCGCCCCCCTCGCGGCCACACGGACCCGCGGCTGAGGCGTTGTGGGGGGGCCGGACGCGCCCATCCCACACCCCTTGGCGGACGGGGGCGCCGCGCTCTCCCGTGAAAGGTACCCCCTGGGGCAGCGGCGCCCCCGGCTCCCCAAGGCGCGGGAGCCGAAGGCTCAGGGGGCGGATGTTGTCCCGCGCCGGGGAGTCGCCCGGCCTCTCGGGGACCCCCCGGGGGCCGTCCGGAATAACATAGTCCGAAAAATAGTCCTCCCTCCCTCCCTCCCTCCCTCCTCCTTCCTCCTCCCTCCTCCTCCTCCCTCCTCCCTCCTCCCACCTTCCTCCTTCCCTCCTCCCCTGCCTCATCCCTCCCCCTCCTCCCTCCTCCCACCATCCCCCTCCTCCTCCCTCCTCCTCCCCGTCTCCCACCTCCTCCCTCCTCCTCCTCCTCCTCCTCCTCCTCCTCCTCCTCCCTCCTCCTCCTCCTCCTCCTCCTCCTCCTCCTCCTCCTCCTCCTCCTCCTCCTCCTCCTCCTCCTCCTCTCGGGGCAGCTGGGGGCGCCGTGGGCAGACCCGCGCGCGATTGGGGGCGGCGCAGCGCGAGCGGGCCCGCGCGGCGTGGCGGGGCACGGCCGAGGCCGCGTCGACGCCCCTGGCGTCGCGCGGCGGCAGGGGCCGTGGAGCCGGCCCCGTGGCAGTTTTAGGCCGCGGTGGCGGAGGCGAGGGCCACGGAGTCAACCAGGACGCGGGCGCTGGCACTGCCAGGGCACGGGCGCTGGTGGCGCTGTCGCTGGTGGAGGCCTGCAGTAATTGCTTCATCGGCGTGCGCGACTGGGGGCGCCGTCGAGAAGGCCTGCGACTTCTGCGGGGGGGGGCCGCTGTTTCCAGGGGCGGTCGGGGTCCTGAGGCTCGGCCCAGTCGAGCAATGCTTGTACGAGGAGTGCAGCCTGGATCCGAAGGGGGCGGCCGGGTCCGACGAGAAGGTGAGCTTCTCGACCGGCGTCGTCGAGTCGGAGGCGAAGCTGGCACAGCTCGCGTGCTCGAGCGGCAGGCGGAGTCGGCCGAGGAGGTGGGGGAGGGGCGCGTGGGGGATCAAATGCTGCCTTTTCGCAGGTTGTCCCCCTCGCCAGTTTCTCGAATGGCGCCGCCAAGTCGGATGCGAAGTTGGCGCAGCAGCACGAGTGCGCGAACGGTAAGCAGTTGAAGGTGCTGGCGGTGACTGCCGAGGAGGTGAACTTCTCGGATGGCGTCGCTGAGTCGGAGGCGAAGTTGGCGCAGTTCGAGGGCGTGAGCGGCAAGCAGCTGAAGGTGCTGGCGGAGTCGGCTGAGGAGACGAGCTTCTCGGATGACGCTGCCAAGTCGGAGGAGACGCTGGCGCAGCCCGAGGGCAGTGGCGCTGGCTCGTCGGGGGACCGCTTCGATCAGGCGGCCGTGAAGCTCCAGCAGCAGGGCCTCGTCCAGTCGCTCTTGGTGGGCCTTGAGATCGGGGCCTTGTCGGAGGCGGCCCAGGTCATCCAGACCGCCGTGCAGCGGGTGCTGGGCGGCACCCCCGCGGAGTTGCGGGGGGGGAGGTCGTCGACGGGCTCCTCATGGAGGAGGAGTCGGGCAGTGGCTCGGCAGGGTTCGGGATCGTGATCGATGAGTTGGTGGTCTGAGTTTCGGGGCCCTGGGGAGGGCGGTCCTTCCCTGGTGCTGCCTCTGGGATCGGCCTTGTCTGCGCGTGGGGGGAGGCGGGAACCCAGGGGGCGCCTTGGGCGCGGTCTGCGGTTTGCAGGCGCCGGGGGGGGACCGCCCTCCCCTCGCGGGTAGCGAGGGAGCTTGCTCGATTTTGTAAGCTAATTACCCTGATGCACCCTTCTTCCTCCTTCCTCCTCCTTCCTCCTCCTCCTCTTTCCTCCTTCTCCTTCTCCTTCCTCCTCCTCCTCGTCCTCCTCCTCCCCTTCCTCCGTTCATTTTCGTTATGAATGACCCCGAGGCCAGTCGGAAGGGCGGGCCAGGCGTTTCGCTTGGGACCTTCTTACCAGTTATGAGCTTGGAATTCAAAAGCTGACAGCAGTTTCACAGCTGGAGGGCGGGTGGTTTTCAAAATGTGACTCTTGCCTCAGCGCCGCGCGCATTCGTTTGAACAGTTTGCAGGGCTTCACGGATCGAGGGCGGGTCGTTTTCATAATGTGGCTCTCGCCTTGGGCCACACGCTCTCGGCTTAAACATGTGCAAGGGTTTCACGGATTGACGGCGGGTTGGTTTCAAAATGGCATTCTCGCCTTGGTGCCGCGCGCATTCGCTTGAAGCATTTGCAAGAGTTTCGCGATTGAGGACGGGCCGTTTTCAAAATGTGGCTCTCGCTTTAGCGCCGCGCGCATTTGATTCAACAATCTGTAAGAGTTTCACAGTCTGAGGGCGGTTCCTTTTCAAAATGGGGCTCCTCTTTTTGGTGACGCACACATTCGTTGTAACAAGTTGGAATCGTTTTTTCTTGTATTTTCAGGGCGAGCGTACCATAACTGATGTTTTGGAACGATTCAGCATTGCAAGGGCGAAACAGTTACGTTGACTCGCGGTGTTGAAATCCCAGGAAGGGTATTCTGGCGCGATTCAGGGTTGTCAAGTCGCAGCAGTCAGGTTGACACGCGGCGTTAGGTCCTGAGAAGGGGTTTGTGGAACGCTTCAGGAATCACCCGGTTGTCCTCCGGGCGCTTCCCTCAGTGGAAATGACCCCTTGTAGGGGCCTACGAGGAGGGAGCTTGGAGGAAGGATGTATTCCAACATCGTTGATGGGCCTCAGGTTTGCACTGGTCTTACTCCTCCTCCTCTTCCTCTTTCGTCGCTCCCTCCTTCCCTCCTTCCCTCCTTCCCTCCTCTCTCCCTCCCTCCCTCCCTCCCTCCCTCCCTCCTTCTGGAACAGGAGAAGGAGGATGAGGTCCTAGAGGGGGAGATGGATGAGCAGCATCAGCGGGCGGACGAGGACGAAGATGAGGTCGAGGACGCAGCAGCAGAAGCACGCATCAGCAGCCAGGGCGGAGGTTGTCGGCGCGGACGCAGGGGGATAACGCGATTGGGGGGGGCGGGTGGTGGCCCTCCAAGAGCGGCGGGGGTGCTTCCAAGAGAGCAGGGGGTTCCGGACTCCCCCCCCCCCGGGCCCCTTGGAAGCCTTCTTGGGCGCCCCCCCGGGCCCTTCGAAGGCACATGCCTTCCAAGACCCCCCCGTCGCCTCCAGAGGCCGCCCCCCTCGTGCGCGCCGCCTCGACGGCGCGGTGCATGCTCGCCTTCCCTCCCAGCGGCGTGTGCTGGGTCAACCAAGCCTGCAGGGTGGGCCCTTTTCATTTTTCCGTGCACTTCAGCTCTGGCGTCGGCCTGAGCTGTGGGGGCCCTGAATTGTGCCTTCGGGCCAGCTTGCCCGAGTCGGTTTTTTGCTCGCACGGGTGCTCTTGCTCTCCTCCCTCCCAGACCCCGACGTCGTGCTTTTTCCATGGCGTCCACGCCCAGAGGTCCAGACCCACTCCTCGGGGCCAGTTTTTTATCCTGAAGCGGTTTTTGACGGCTCCGACGCCCGGTGAGGCCCCCCCCCCCCAGAGACGGAAAAGAACCGAACTGGAAATGACGAGGGCGGCCTCGGAGGGGGAGCGCGGGGGGAGGAGGAGGAGGAGGAAGAGGAGGAGAAGGAGGAGGAGGAGGAGGAGGAGGAGGAGGAGGAGGAGGAGGAGGAGGAGGAGGATGAGGAACGGAAGGAGGAGGAGCAGAGGAGGAGCAGGAGGTGAGGAGGAGGAGCAGGAGGAGAAGCAGGAGGAGGAGGAGGAGCAGGAGGAGCAGGATGGAGGAGCAGGAGGAAGGAGGAGGAGGAGAAGGAGGAGGAGGAGGAGGGGGAGGGATGGGGAGGAGGAGGTAGGAGGAGGAGGAGGCAGGAGAGGAGGAGGAGGAGGAGGAGGAGGAGGACAAGGAGATGGACAAGGAGGAGGAGGACACTGAGATGGGGGGAGGAGGAATGCCCCTCGAAGCCCGAAGGAAGCAGCCTACATCTCATGGCGCCCACATCGCCGAGCGGACTTCGTTCGGAAAACGATGGGGTGGGCTCGGGGTGTCCTGGATAATTTCGTTCCGGATTTCGAGGTGAATTTCGTGCGTTTTTTTGGCCAGGAATGACGACCCAAAAACATCGACGCGAAACTCACTTCGTATTTCGCTCGCCGCTTGGGGCAAACATCCACGCAGAAATCCACGCATGAATCCGCTGCAGCACGTCTGCAAGGCCGGTGCAATGATACATCCCTCTTGTCGCCATGGCCGCCTCCGCCTCGAAGTTCTGGCGAGAGCCGCGCGAACAGCCGCAACAGATCGGGCTCAGCGGGGGCGCGGGGCTCCTTGCAGCAAGCAGCAGCCAGGCGTTAGGGACTCCCCCTCCCTGAGGTAGTAGAAGCCTCCCAGATGGGGTCCAAGCAGATGGGGTCCTCAGTATTGTTTACCCGACGCCTATCCCCATCCCCATCTCGAGCCCGACGATCTCAGCACCCCGATTGGGGATATGCCCCTCGAAGCCCGAAGGGAACGGCCTACTTCCTTATTTACGGGGGTAAATCGGCCAGTGGGGCCCAGGCCACCCAGGTGGGGATAGGGGTCGTTTTAACGGTGCTTCTGTCGGAGGATCTCGCCGCATCGCCGATGCATCGGCGATGCGGCTCGATGTGGAGCCCGATTCTCTCCGCGCCGACGGCGCCGATGCTTTGCAGATGCATCGGCGATGCGTCGTGATCTTCCGACCCCATCTACTCGAACCCCATCTAGGAGGCTTCTATTATCTCAGGGAGTGAGGGCCCCTGACGCCTGGCTGCTGCTTTCTGCAAGGAGCCCTGCGCCCCCGCTGAGCCCGATTTGTTGCAGCTAAGCGCATGGCTCTCGCCAGAATTTCGAGGTGGAGGCGCCCTTTCGACAAGGATGCTCGAGCGGGTCCAGCAGAAGCCCCAGATCGGCCGAAATCCATTGCTGAGTGCTTCTCTTGGGTCGGACTGAAGGAGCGGGCTCAGGAAAGAGGGGGTCATTTCTTCGATGCATCGGTCTCCCGCGCAAGGAGGCGGTGGAGGCCCAGGGGAATCAGCTAATTACGCGAGCTGATTCGCTAACCTCCCTTTGCTATCCCCCTTTATCCCGACCCGACAATCGACTGCTGACTGCCTCTCAAGACGAGCCCAGTCTGATCCCAAACTCCTCCTCCTCCTCCTCCTCCTCCTCCTGGATCCTCGATCCTCCTTCCCTTCTCTTCCCGAGGAGGAGGAAGAGGAGGAGGAGGCGGAGGAGGAGGAGGAGGAGGAGGAGGAGGAGGAGGAGGAGGAGGAGCAGTGGAAGGAGGAGGAGGAGGAGGAGGAAGGGAGGAGCGAGGAGGAGGGTGAGGAGGCAGGGAGAAAGGAGGGAGGGAGGAGGGGAGGGGATGAGGAGGAGGGGAGGAAGGGAGGAGTGGAGGGAAGGAGGAGGGGAAGAATGGGGAGAAGGGGGAAGGTTGCGTAGGATTTGCCTGGCGGTTGGAGCCAAAACAAGAAGTAACACACACTAACCGGTGCGGCGCATGGAGGTTAGGTCTGGCGGATGGGGGAGGGCGAAGTGGGCGGGGAGTATTGTTTCTCCGGTAATGCTTCTGTCTGGCTGAGTGAGGCCGTCTTCACCTGCTTGTCTTCATGCTTTGCGCCTTCTTATGTCTTGCTGCTCTTCTTTCTTCACTCTCCTGCCCTCCTTCCGAGTCGTACCACCACCACCACCACCACTCTACTACCTACAACCCCTCCACCACCTCCACCACCACCACCTCCACTGATCGAACAAAAAAAAAAATCAAAAAACCACAAAATCACCCTCGCACCACATAAAAAAAAAAACCCTCGAGGCCCCTGGAACCCTCAACCACCGCCACCCTCCAAAAAACCCAAAACCCTCTCTCCCCCGACCCATAACTCACCCCATCCCCCGAGCCCCCGCCGCCCCCAGCAGCTCCTCCGGCGGCCAGACGGTGCCGCCGCCGCCTCTGCTTGCGAAGGGCCCGCACCACGGCGCCCCGGAGGCGGACGCGGCGAGGCCCCTCCCCCCCCTGCGGCATCCGAGCGCTGTGCTGCCCTGGCCGCCAGCGCGGGCAACTCCTCCTCCTCCTCCTCCTCCTCCTCCTCCTCCTTCTCCTTCTCCTCGTCCTCCTCCTCTACCTCTTCTATCTCCTCTACTCTCTCCTACCTCCTCGGACCCTCTACTCTCTACCTCCTCTACCCTCTTCTACCAGCATACAACTTACCATAATCCTCCTTCCCTCCTCCTTCCCTAAGTCTCCACCTTCACCCTAACCTCCTCCTCCTCCTCCTCCTCCTCCTCCTCCTCCTCCTCCTCCTCCTCCTCCTCCTCCTCCTCCTCCTCCTAGGAGGCGACGACATCGGGGCTCGAGGGACAGGGGTCAATGCAAGCAGGGGTCAGCCAGAGCACTGGAGCTTGCGGGATCCTGCAAAACCAGGTGTTCACTGACCCAGGATAGCGCGCAGGATCCTGCAGGATACTGCGAGGCCCGACTGAACCACCACCAGCACCACCAGCAGTAAGCCGAGCATCCAGCGGGACGCATGTGCAGAAGAGGGCGCGATTGGCCCGATTGAACTGGGTTTGTATTCACTCGGGTCAGTGCGTCCCCGAGACGACGCTCGTGCGGTAGCAGATCATGGAAAGTGTCGCACGGTTGGCATGCGCAGCTTGCTGAAGCCGCCGAGATGGCGCCGGTGCAGCCGGCCGGGGCCCTGCAGGGTAGTTTCGCCGAGGTCGAGACCCCAGTTCCGCAACAGCAGATTTGGGGTCGACACCGTTTTTGGATCTTGGGTTCCAGAGGCGCGGCACTAGTGGGAGCCGTGTGTCCTGGTAGTTTCCGTCGTTGGCGTGCATTAGCGTGCGCTAGCGTCTGGTCATCGATATGAGAGCGCCGACTCAGCGTCGATGGGCGTCGACTTAGCGTCGAGTCGACTAGCTTCGATTATGATTCGATCCGCAAGAGCAAACAAGATGGTATGACAGGCTCCCATAAGTTGCCGCATAACCATTGGAGTATCTTTGTAGCACCCCACAGTTGCTGATAGGAGTGAGGGCGTGGGTGCGGGGTGGGTCGCGGGTCGGGTCGGGGGGCGGGTCGCGGGATGGGTCGCGGGCTGGGTCGCGGGGCGTGTCGCGGTGAGACGACGACAACAACGACGCAGTAACAATCCACACCGCGGAACCCCAGACTTCAGCCACGCGGAACCTCACAAGGGACGGTGAATGACCGTTCGGCCCCCCCCACTCTGGAGACAGACACCGATGCCGCCGCTCGTCCTGGAGAGCCCCGAGATCTTCATCGACGTGACTTTTCCAAGCGGCATTCTGTCTTCGATTTTGGTTCGGGACCCGTTGCCGTGCCCCAGGGCCATCAAGAGCGGATCTGGGGTTAAGTCGGGCATGTCTCCCTACAGGAGGAGCATTGAATGTTCAAGAATTGGGAAAATAATCAGGGGACGATTCGTCGTGATCTGCTGACAATGTTTGATGGTTCCCAACCCTCCCTTGGCTCCCGTTTTGAAGAGAGCAGTGGTGTCGCCAGCTCCCTGGTCCTTCTCCTCCCGCCCTCTGTCCCCCTCTCATGAAGCGAAGCTGTCGCCACTTTCGAGGGCTGCCGGGGGGAGCCCGCACAGCGGGGCCCCACGCGGACGCAAAGGGGACCCCGCCATCCCTGGGGGGCTGCGGAGTGTGAAACTGTTGCCATTTTCGAGGGCTGCTGAAGGAGCCCGCACAGCGGGGTTCCACGCGGACCCAAAGGGGACCGCGCCATCCCTGAGGGGCTGCGAAGTGTGAAACTGTTGCAATCTTCGATGGGGTTGGGGGAGCCCGCACAGCGGGGCCCCACGCGGACCCAAACGAGACCTCGCCTTCCAGGGGGGCTGCGAAGTGTGAAACCGTCGCCATTTTTGGGCCTCACGCGGACCCAAACGGGACCTCGCCATCCTTGGGGGGCTGCGAAGTGTGAAACTGTCGCCATTTTCGAGGGCTGCTGGGTGAGCCCGCACAGTGGGGCCCCACGCGGAAACAAACGGGACCTCGCCATTCTTGTGGGGCTGCGAAGTGTGAAACTGTCGCCACTTTCGAGGGCTGCCGGGGGGAGCCCGCACAGCGGGGTCCCACGCGGACCCAAACGGGACCTCGCCATCCTTGGCGGACTGCGATGTGTGAATCTGTCGCGATTTTCGAGGGGTGGAGGATGAGCAGGAGGAGGAGGAGGAGGAGGAGGAGGAGGAGGAGGAGGAGGAGGAGGAGGAGGGGAGGAGGAGGGGAGGAGGAGGGAGGAGGAGGAGGAGGAGGAGGAGGCGGGCCTACGGCCCCTGGCGGGCCGCGAGGCCGAAAGACGACCGATGGGGGACCTCGGGGGTCCGGGGCCCGCTTTCTTCAAGGCGCGCTTCCGCCGTGGCGAAGGACACGCAGGCCCGAGCGACGACGAGAGCGGCCGCCGGAGACGGGCGGAGGCAGGGCGGGGGACGGCGGCGACGACGGCGACAGAGGGGGAGGACCACCCGCCTGGCTCAGGTCGGACGACGGGCCGGGGAAGGAACGAGGGGGTCGCAGAGCCTGCCGCGCGCAGCCGGTTTCGGTCGCCCCGCCGAGGGGCCAGTCCTCGGCGCATGGCCGCTTTCGGCGCCGGGAGGTGCCTGGAACGTCGGCGACGTGAGCTGCTCGGCAAATCCCCCCCCGTTGCTGCGCCCCACTTTCGTCCAGCCCGCCTTGCCCGCAGGCCCGCATCGGTTGGACAGAAAGAGGGCTCGCTCTCGCCTCCACCCCCACCCTGCCCCTCGTCAGCGGCCGGGCGTCGGCGCTAATCACCAGCGCCGCCCCGTTGATTTTCAATCTGGCGGGCGCCTCCCCGCGATTCGCCCAAGCAGGGGGATTTATCAAAAAGAAGAAAACAAAAACGCGCCCCCCACGGATTTGTTCTCCACAAGCTGACATTGTAAACGGGACCTCGCCATCCCTGGGGGATTGCGAAGTGTGAGACCGTCGTCTCTTTTGAGGGCTGGTGGGGGAGCCCGCACAGTGGGGTTCCATGCGCAACCAAATTGGACCCCGCCATCCCTGAGGAGCTGCGGAGTGTGAGAACTTTCGCCGCTTTCGAGGGCTGCTGGGGGAGCCCGCACAGCGGGGCCCCACGCGGACCCAGACGACCTCGCCTTCCAGGAGGGCTGCGAAGTGTAAAATTGTCGCCGTTTTGGGGCCCCACGCGGGCCCAAACCGCACCTCTCCATCCGTGGGGGGCGGCGAAGTATAAAAATTGTCGCCGCTTTCGAGGGCTGCTGGGGGAACCCGCACACCAGGGCTCCACGCGGACCCAAACGGGACCTCGCCATCCCTGGGGGGCTGCGAAATTTGAAAGTATCGTGATTTTCGAGGGCTGCCAGGGGAGCCCGCACAGCGGGACAGCGGGGTCCCACGCGGACCCAAACGTGACCAACCCAGCTCTGGGGGGCTGCGAGGTGTGAAACCGTCGCCACTTTCGAGGGCTGCTGGGGGAGCCCGCGCAGCGGGGTTCCGCGCACATCCAAACGGGACCTCGCCGTTCCTGGGGGGCCGTGGCGTTGGAAACTATCGCCATTTTCGAGGGCTGTTGGGGGAACCCGCGCAGTGTGGCCCCACGTGGACCCGAACGGGACCTCGCCATCCCTGGGGGGTTGCGAACTATGAAATTGTCGCTACTTTCGAGGGCTGCATGGGGGGCGCGGGGCCCCACGCACATCAAAACGGGACCCCGCCATCCTTGAGGGGGGCTGTGAAGTGTCGCGTTGTCGCCAGTGTCGATGGCTGCTGGGGGAGCCCGCATACCGGGGCCCCACGCGGACCCAAACGATCCCTGGGGGGCTGCGAACAGTGAAATTGTTGCCACTTTCGAGGGCTGCTGGGGGAGCCCGCACAGTGGTGTTCCACGCACATCCAGACGGGACCCCGCCATCCGTAGGGGGCTGCGAAGCGTGAAATTGTCGCCACTTTCGAGGTCTGCCAGGGGAGCCCGCACAATGGGGTCCCACGCGGACCCTAACGGGACCAACCCATCCCTGGGGGGCTGCAAAGTGTGAAACCGTCGCCACTTGGGCTGCTGGGGGAGCCCGCGCACCAGGGCCCTACGCGGACCCAAACGGGACCTCGCCATCCTTGGGGGGCTGCGACGTGTGAGTGTGTCGCCACTTTCGAGGGCTGTTGGAGGAGTCCGCGCAGTGTGGCCCCACGTAGACCCAAACTGGATCTCGCCATCCCTGAGGGGTTGCGAAGTGTGAAACTGTCGCCACTCTCCAGGGCTGCTGGGGGAGGTTAAGCACAGTGGGGCCCCACGTGGATTCAAACATGACCTCGCCATCCCTGGGGTCTGCGAAGTGTGAAACCGTCCCCACTTTCGAGGGCTGCTGGGGGAGCCCGCACAGCGGGCTTCCACGCACATCCAAGCTGGACCCCGCCATCCCTGAGGGGCTGCGAAGTGTGAACGTTGCCGCCGCTTTCGAGGGCTGCCGGGAGAGCCAACGCAGTGGGCCCCAACGCAGATCCAAACGGGTCTTCGCCTTTTTCGGGGGGGGGTCTGCGAAATGTTAAACTGTCGCCACTTTTGAGGGCTGCTGGTGGGGCCAACGCAGTGGGCCCCAACGCAGATCCAAACGGGTCCTCGCCTTCTTCGGGGGGGCTCTGCGAAGTGTTAAACTGTCACCATTTTTAAGGGCTGCTGGTGGGGCCAACGCAGTGGGGTGCCACGTATATCCAAACGTGACCAACCTATCCCTGGGAGGCTGAAGTGTGAAACAGTCGCCACATTAGAGGGCTGTTGGGCGGGGCAGCACAGTGGGGTCCCGCGCAGATCCAATCGGGACCTCGCCATCACTTGGGGGCCGCGAAGTGTGAATCTGTCGCCTTTTTCTAGGGCTGGCGGCGCGCCTGCGCGCGTTTGGTGCTCGCACTAGGAAGTGCAGGGAGGAAGCGGAGAGGCTGGCGGGCGAGCTATGCCTTGACTCCTTTTTGCACTAGTAACAGTAACTTTTAATTTTCCGAGGGGCTGCAGCAACGCGGAACGCTGACCGCGCAGGTGTTGAGCATTTCGCCATGGACAAAACGCGACGCCTCATTGGGTGATTGCGTCTCCGCCTGGGTAAGCTTGTCTTGCCCATGCTCCATCATTTCGCTGCTTCTGCCGAGGTGATTGTTCTTCAGCCCCGATGTCTTCCTTTTGCTTCCCCTTCCCAGTGCAACAGTGCACTGCCTCCTGGCCTTTTGTGCCTTTGTTCCGCGCGTCGGCCACGCACACTTCGCACGATATAGATATCCGCCGTGCACCATCCAATGCAGTGTTGCTGTCGCGCTATGGTCGGCACACCTTATACCAGCCCTTGGTGCCGATGGGTTGGGTACGTCGCAGGATAGCTTTTCTTTCAAAGCCTGCCAGTGGGAGGACGTGCCCAGCCTCAGTCTGGGGCAAAGGTGTGGCCCCAGGGACGGGGTCGGAACCCCTGAGGCCGCGATGTGGTCTAACAGGATATCGGCGCTTCGGTGCCCGCGTCACCACGGCTGCAGTTACTGGTCAGTGCGCACCCTGGGACAGCTCCTGGGGGCAGCGGCATCGACACCTTGTGCCCCCCCCATCCAGTCGGACCGAGGTATGGAATCGAGGTCGGCTCGGGGAGAGTGCCCAGATCTTCTTCGTGTTTGTTGGTCCTGTGCATCTTGGGGAGGGCACCCTTGGCTGTTCTATGTGTTTTGGACGGCGGGATGTCTCATGGTCTTGGTGAATGTTCTGCTGGCTTGGGTCCGATTGTACTTTTTGGACCCCCCATACGTCGGCGACGGCGGCAACGTCGTCTCTGAGGCTGTGGGTACTTCTGGGGGGGATTCGTCGCTACGGCTTGAGGCATATCGCAAACCTGCCCACGAGTGGCCGCGGAAGGTGTGGTTTCAGAGGGCAGGTCTTGAGCGTTAAATTTCTGGGGGGCGAGGGCCGGGATCCAGACGAGGATCGAGGATCTCCACGCTGGTGCCTTTTGGCTGGGCCCCCAGGCGGCCAGTGAGGTAGTTCCTGGGTTCGGCGCAGCTCGGCGGACGAGCCGGCCCTCGACCCCAGGAAATGTTGGGGGCCAGATCTTGCACCCATTTTGGCGAGGCTCTCGCTCAAGGGGAACTTGCAGGCCCAGGGGCGGGGGGAAGCATTGACCCACCCATCGCCCATTCACCGCCTCTCGGGGCCTGGGCTTCCTTTCCCACCCTGCAACGTGCGGTTTCGCTATCGAGGGCCTCTCGCCGATCTACCGGGCATGCATCGCCGACTCTGAGTCAATGGGCCCCCGCTGCGCCAGCCCCCCCTCCCCCTCGTCGTGCATCCTCGTTATCGGGGTCGGCTGCGCGGGTATCTCCGCGTGCGAGCTGTGTGTTGCCGCGACAGGTCGCGCGCAGACGCCACTGGCCTCCTCTCCGATGCTTCGCAGGTTTTGCCAGGCAGCAATTCGTTTCCACTGCAGCCCAGTGCAAGCTTGACCGTTCCGGGTCCGCGCTCCGAAGCCGCCGACAGAAATGTGCTGCAAGGCAGTGCGCCTGCTGACCCTTGCCTTTCACATCCGGCTTGCCCGTGCATGGCCGTCAGCCTACCCGAACGCCGAAAACCGTGATGCGCCTGCGGCGCGCGAAAAACGGATAGGTAGACATGTTCAATCTGAAGAGAGAAGCGTGTCGACACAAATACATACCTTGCCTCGTTTTCCACATGTTTGGGCTTCCCGGGGTTCCCTCGTCGCCTCGGCCAGATTCGCCCCAGAGTCCTGGTCAGAACGCGCCCCTTTAGAGGTCTGGAGATTGTCGGTGTCTGTGTCGTTAAGTTACCCAACGGAAGATCCGCAGTGCAACCCGGGGGAGGTAGGTATGCATGGATGTAGCAGTTGTTCGCGTAGTGCCCGTCGGATCGTATATCAATGTTGGTGCTGCGGTGGAATCAAAACCGTTCGATTTGCAGATCCAATGCGTATTGCCATCGCTACCGTTCGAATGTGTTTGTGCCAGTACGTACGACTCGTCATGCCGACAACCAACAGCCAGCAGCGCTGAATCCCTGGAGACATCGATCGGGTCGACGGTAGACTCTGCTGCTCCACCCAGTGAGTGCGTACACGAAATGTGGGTGCGGTGCATGCGTGGCCTTCTTGCTCGGTTGGGCGGGGGCAGCACTGGGACTTCCAGCAGGGGTCCGGCCTTCGGCGCGCCCTGCCCTCGACGGAAGCCAGAGGAAGCAGGCAATTGCCGCGGGCCCGCCGGCGGACATCTTCGACACCACCACCACCTGGCACCCACCTCCCCAGACTTCTGCCCCTGCAATCTAAAACACCCCAGACTTCTGCCCCACCTGGGCGCTGCCCACCTCCCCAGACTTCTCTGCCCCACCTGGGCGCTGCCCAGCGCCCTGGGACGCCAGCGCCCAGGGTGGTGTCGGCCACTCCGGGAACGCGCGGCATGGCTACACTTCGACCCGACGCCAGATCTGCGGGTAGCGAGCCCCCTTCTCTGAGCACCCAGCTCCCTTGCCATCTATCTTCCCGGCGCTCGGGCGCCACCCCGCGCAGCGCCCGCGCGGCGCGATCGACAGCGCGTGGCCACCGCCACCGCCGCCGCCGGCGGAAGCTTGCGGACTATCGGTGGAAGGCGGCGACCGAGAAAGCGGAACGTCAACATGTTTAGATTCATAGGTTTCCGGAGTGGACCATTTGTGTTCCGCGCGTTGATTCGGCATCTCGTCTCGAAAGAGAAATGGAAAGGACGAACGTCACACCGCCTTCGAGCTGGCGCTCGGTACGCCAATGGCCTTCTCCGCCTCCTGCTCTGCTTTCCCTGACGTTTCATCTTTGGGGGGCCGTGCCTGTCCTGCTGATTATGGTCTTTTCTTTACCCGATGTGGATCCGCGGATTCGATTTGTTCGACATGGTTTCGACGCGGATTCGACATGGATATTTGGAGTGTCAAGGCAGAGCAGGTTCCCCGAAGATGCAACGCATCTTCCTTCTCCCCTTCCCTTCCTCCCTCCGAGTTTCCTTCTTCCTCTCTCCCACGACTTGGCCTCGTCCGTGCGGTCTGGACCACAAGCCCCAGGCCATTCGCGCCATCGGGCCACCGTGCCCTCCAGGGTGGAGACTCCAGGAGACCTGGGCCCACTCACGGGGTCAAGGCCGCCCCAGAGCAATGCCTCCTCAATCTATATGTATATGTACATGTATATGTATATGTACATGCATATGTCTATGTATGTGTATATGTTCATGCTCATGTACATGTATACGTATATGTATATGTATATGTGTATGTATAGGTATATGTATATGTATAGGTATTTGTATACGTATATGTATGTGTGTATATGTATATGTATATGTGTATATACATGTATATGTATACGTATCTATGTATGTATGTATGCATGTATGCATATATGCATGTATGCATACATGCATGTATGTATGTATGTATGTATGTATGTATGTATGTATGTTTGCTTATATGTATGCATGCATGCATGCATGTATGTATTTATGCATGCATGCATGTATGCATGTATGCATGTATGCATGTATGCATGTATGCATGTATGCATGTATGCATGTATGCATGTATGTAGGTATGTATGTATGCACGCATGCATGTATGTATGTATGTATGTATGTATGTATGTATGCATGTATTTATGTATGTATGTATGTATGCATGTATGTATGCATGCATGCATGCATGCATGCATGTATGTATGTAGTGTATGTAATGTATGTAATATATGTATGTATGCATGCATGCATGCATGCATGTATTGTATTGTATTGTATTGTATTGTATTGTATTGTATTGTATTGTATTGTATTGTATTGTATTGTATTGTATTGTATGTATGTATGTATGCATGTAGGTAGGTAGGTAGGTAGGTAGGTATATATGTATGTATGCATGTATGAATGCATGCATGCATGTATGTATGTATGCTTGTATGCTTGTATGCATATATATATATATATATATATATATATATATATATATATATAGATATCCATATTTACACACATGTGCATGTACACGCCTATCTGTATATATA
This sequence comes from Prorocentrum cordatum, assembly GCA_963575745.1. Lineage (NCBI taxonomy): Eukaryota > Dinophyceae > Prorocentrales > Prorocentraceae > Prorocentrum > Prorocentrum cordatum. Next base: position 20,724 of record CAUYUJ010010174.1, read on the forward strand.
TACACATCTATGTCTACATGTGTAGGTACGAGATGCAAAATGCAAGGGCGCTCGGCGGCGCTCGCGACGACGGCGCGGTCGACCGAGAGCTCCGCCCAGCGCGGCGCGCCTTCTCAGAAGGCGGAAGTTCCCCAGCCTTCGGAGAACTTTTCTGAAACTTCCCCGAAGACGCAGAAAACTGCCCAGAAGGCCGCAGGGCTTCTGAGAAGTCACGCCGCCTCCTGAGAGGGCCTTTTCCTTTTCTCTGAGGACGCCAAAAGGTCATGATACCTCTGCTCCCCGGACCTCTCCCAGGGCGCGTTCTGACCAGAATTTCGAGGCAGCTCCAGCGGTGGCGACGAGGGCCTCCCAGGAGGCCCCCCACATGTCAAAACGGGGGCAAGGCAGCGCCATGGGTGTAACCTTTCCTCCTCTGACCTTCCCCCCCTCGCTAGCCGCCGGTTGGCCCCCGCCGCCCTCCCCGCCGCCCCCAGCAGCTCGTCGAGCGGGAGGCCGTCCGTGCTGACCCCGCCAGCGCTGCGCGCGGCCGCTGGCGCGGGCGCCCTGGGCGCGGACGGGGCGTCGTCCTTCCGCACCAGGCTCGCGGGGGCCTCGCCTCCGGCCGGCGACGGCGCCGCCGGCAGCGTCCATCCCAGATTTCCCATTTTTTTTGTATTTATTTTTTTTATTTGTTGGGGGTATGTTTTGGTTGGTATGTATATAAATATTAGGTTCAAGTATGTTATGTAAACAGACATATGTATAACATTTTGTTGTTGTTGCTGTTGTTGTTCTTGTTGAACTCTCATTTCTGAAGAATGATTATTGTTGATCCCCCCCGTCCGGTGCACATTTCCCCCCCCCCCCCACATGTTTCGTGGGGTTCTAGTTTTCTTCCCTGCCGCGCCGCAGCCGCGTCTCACACCTCCCTCCTCCCCTTCTCCTTCTCGCTTGCACACGGCAGGCGTGGCACTTTCTCGACACCACAGGGGGTGCGCAGGGGGTGGTCCCTGAGCTCGGCTGCTATGCACGATGGTCGTCCAGGCACAGCAGGCGTGGCACTTTCTCGACACCATAGGGGGTGCGCAGAGGGGTGGTCCCTGAGCTGGGCCGCTATGCACGACGGTCGTCCAGGCACAGCAGGCTTGGCACTTTCTCGACACCACAGGGGGTGCGCAGGGGGTGGTCCCTGAGCGCGGTCGCTATGCACGACGGTCGTCCAGGCATAGCAGGCGTGGCACTTTCTCGACACCACAGGGGGTGCGCAGGGGGTGGTCGCTGAGCTCGGCCGCTATGCACGACGGTCGTCCAGGCATAGCAGGCGTGGCACTTTCTCGACACCACAGGGGGTGCGCAGGGGGTGGTCCCTGAGCTCGGCTGCTATGCACGACGGTCGTCCAGGCACAGCAGGCGTGGCACTGTCACCAGAGGGGGTGCGCAGGGGGTGGTCCCTGAGCTCGGCCGCTATGCACGACGGTCGTCCAGTAGCATGCGTGGCACTTTCTCGACACCACAGGGGGTGCGTTGGTCCCTGAGCGCGGCCGCTATGCGCGACGGTCGTCCAGGCACAGCAGGCGTGGCACTTTCTCGACACCAGAGGGGGTGCGCAGGGGGTGGTCCCTGAGCTCGGCCGCTATGCACGACGGTCGTCCAGGCATAGCAGGCATGGCACTTTCTCGACACCACAGGGGGTGCGCAGTGGGTGGTCCCTGAGCGCGGTCGCTATGCACGACTGTCGTCCAGGCACAGGAGGCGTGGCACTTTCTCGACACCATAGGGGGTGCGCAGGGGGTGGTCCCTGAGCGCGGCCGCTGTGCACGACGGTCGTCCAGGCACAGCAGGCGTGGCACTTTCTCGACACCATAGGGGGTGCGCAGGGGGTGGTTGAGCGCGGCCGCTATGCACGACGGTCGTCCAGGCATAGCAGGAGTGGCACTTTCTAGACGCCGCTGGGGGGCGGTGGGGGTGGGGGCCTATGCGTTGCAGGCTCCCAGGGCGTGGCAGGCGTGGCATTTCCTCGCCGCTACAGGGGGTGCGCTGGGGGTGGGGGCCCTATGCGTTGCAGGCTCCCAGGGCGTGGCAGGCGTGGCATTTCCTCGACGCCACAGGGGGTGCGCTGGGGGTGGGAACTTGTGTCTTGTCAAGATCTGTAAACACTTTGGCTCAAGCTGGCTCGGCGCGCCTGCGCTGTCACGCAGGCGCGCTCCTGTAGTCCTACTTCAGAGCACCGCCCGACCTGCGCGGCAGCCATGCTTCCCAAAATCGCCGTGGATGCGCTGCCACCTCCATGTTTGGCGATGGAGATTGCAATGGTTCAGATGTGCGGCGAGGGTCTGCGAACACACGCGACTTAAACTATGTATGTGGGGTTCCTCGGTCGCGTTTTTTTTTTTTTTTTTTTTTTTTTTTTTTTTTTTTTTTTCGATTTCAGTGCCCTTCCTGGGGCTCGCACCTGGTTTTTTATAAGGGAAAGTCTCGAGGGTCAAACTGCGTTGTTGGCCCCCGGTTTACAACAACAACGGCCCGCTTGATACTTCCTTACTATTCATTGAAGAATCGCGCTCTCGCTTGGGACTTCCTTGCAATTTACCACCGGATCGCGGCTCCCGTTGGATATTTCCTCACACTTTATTGAAGAATCACGCTCTCGTTGGGGACTTCCTTGCATTTTACCGCCGAATCGCGACTCCCGCATGATACTTCCTTACGATTTGTTCAGATGCCGCTCCTCGACACTCGGGAATGGAGCTCCCGCTACATATTGCTTGGCGGTTCAAGCAGAATTTAGGCTTCAACGACCCGCCCGCTGGACCCGCCCGTCTGGGCCTGCCCGCTCGACCAGCCCGTTAGGGACTGCAGTCGCCGCTCGCTGCCCTTCGCTCGCCTTCGATGCCCCTCGTTGCCCGTGCTGGTTCCGCGATCGCCTTCGCTCGCTGCCCTTCGTGGCCCCGTTGTTGCCCTCAGTGGCCCCGTCGCTGCCCATTGTGGCCCCGCATTATATGCCTTTCGTGGCCCCCGCTCGCAGTCGCCCGTCGTCGCCCCATACGCGTGCCCTTCGTAACCCCGCTGTCGCCCTTCGTGGCCCTCTCGCTGCCCTTCGTGGCCCCTTTGCTGCCCTCAGTGGCCCCGCTGTCGCCCTTTGTGGCCTCATATACGAATGCCCTTCGTGGCCCCCGTTCGTTCGCGCCCGTCGTGGCCCCATATGCATGCCCTTCGTGGTCCCGCTGTCGCCCTTCGTGGCCCCCTCTCTGACCTTTGTGGCCCCGTTTCTGCCCTCAGCGGCCCCGTCGCTGACCTCTGTGGCCCCGGATTAATTGCCCTTCGTGGCCTCCGCTCGCTCGCGCCCTTCGTGGTCCCATACGCATGCGTTTCGTCGCCCCGCTGTCGCCATTCGTGGCCCCCTCGCTGCCCTTCGTGGCCCATTTTCTGCGCTCAGTGGTCTCGCTGTCGCCCTTTCTGGCGTGATATATGTATGCTTTTCGTGGTCCCCGCTCGTTCGCGCACGTCGTGGCCCCATATGCATGCCCTTCGTGGCCCCGCTGTCGCTTTTCGTGGCCCCCTCTCTGCCCTTCGTGGCCCTGTTTCTGTCCTCACCGGCTCCGACGCTACCCTCTGCGGCCCCCTATACGTATGCCCTTCGTGGCCCCCGCTCGTTCGCGCCCGTCGTGGCCCGCGCCAACAACGGCTCCCGCCTGATATTTCCTTACAATTTATTGAAGAATCGCGCTCTCGCTTGGGCCTTCTACCACCGAATCGCAGCTCCCGCCTGATACTTCCTTACGGTTTATTGGAGAATCGCGCTCTCGCTTTGGACTTCCTCGCAACCATACGCATGCCCTTCGTAGCCCCGCTGTCGCCCTTCGTGGCCCTCTCGCTGCCCTTCGTGGCCCCTTTGCTGCCCTCAGGGACCCCGCTGTCGCCCTTTGCGGCCCCAGATACGAAGGGTTCCACGAAGTTTGTTTTTGACACCAGTTCGCAGCTGTACGTCCCCCTGTGGGGGTATCCACGATATGTTGTTTCAAGGGGGTGGTACATGGCGCTGTGTATGGCGCGACCCATGGCGTTGGAGTGGCTGGCGCAAGCCATGGCGCAAACTGAATCGCCACTCGCAGCGCAAATCATCGTCCTCCCTCCTTCTCGCCCCTCCCCTCCTTTCATCCGATCCTTTCGTCCTCATTCTCCCCCGTTATCTGTTACCTTTCGTTTTCAAGGTCTTCATCAACTACACGTGGCAGGGAATGAATCTACCCCCCAAAAGGGGGCACGATCGAAGACGAAGAGGGCGGGTATCCAGGGTTTGGGATATGCATATTGAATGACACGCGAGCATATAAACGCTAACAGTCTTACAATGATTGTTGTCGTTGTCGTTGATGTTGATGTTGTTGTTGTTGTTGTTGTTGTTGTTGTTGTTGTTGTTGTCATTGTCGTTGTCGTTGTCGTTGTCGTTGTCGTTGTCGTTGTCGTTGTTGTTCTCGTTGTCGTTGTCGTTGTCGTTGTCGTTGTCGTTGTTGTTCTCGTTGTCGTTGTCGTTGTCGTTGTCGTTGTCGTTGTTGCTGTTGTTTCTGCTGCAACCTCCAGGGATGGCGCAAAACGCTTCTCAGAAGGCCCGACCCTTCCCGCTTCCACATGGGCTCGCCGCCGATCCTTGGTTCTGGGCCTCGTGGGCCCTTGTCGGGCCCGGGGCCATCGAGAGTGAGGCTGGGGCGAGGGAGACGGTCGAGAAATTGCAGGGCCGCGGACCGAGAAAGAAAAAAACACATCGGCGGATGTCAGGAAACGTGTGAGGGGTGCGCCGAAATGGGGGTGGAACTGCATGCGGGCCCTGCCACTGAGGCCTTTGGTGGAGCGCCCTATGGGGCCACGAAGCGTGTGAGAGGTGCGCCGAACTGGGGGAGGAACTGCATGCGGACCCTGCCACTGGGGCCTTCGGTGGAGCTCTCTATGCGGCCACGAAGCGTGTGCGGGGTGCGCCGACATGGAGGTGGAACTGCATGCGGACCCTGCCACTGGGGCCTTTGGTGGAGCGCCCTATGGGGCACCGAGCGTGAACATTTTTTTGACATTTTCTATTTGTTGGTCCAAAATCCGCCTGTAGGAGGACATGCCCGGCCTAACACCTGGCTCGGGGGCTGTCAGGACACTGCTTAGAACGAGAAGCTGGTCCCAGGGGGAAAGCCCAGGGCCCAGGACCCGCTTCCCCCAGTGCCGGTTTCCTGCACGGCCGCCGACGACGGACGCCGCCGCCGAGGATTCCAGCTGAGCCACAGACGGAGGGGGCGCCGCATGGTTTTCGGAGGGCTTCGAAGGTTCTGGCCACGGCCAGCCGCCGCCGTCCTCCTCCTCCTCCTCCTCTTCCTCCTCGCTCATGGTATCCTCCTCCTCCTCCTCCTCCTCCTCCTCCTCCTCCTCCTCCTCCTCTTCCTCCCCTCACTCATTTCACCCTCCCCCTCTCCTCCCCCTCTTTCTCCTCCCCCTGACCCTTCCGCCAATGCTCGGAGGCGCCTGCCAGCTGCCGGGGGCGGTTTTCCCGCACGTGTTCTGCATGTTTTCCCAAGGTTTCCCTTCCGTGTCCCTCCGGGGACTCCATGGGACTTCGGAGGGGGGGGTTCGGTTAAGTCGGGCATATCCTTTTACAGGGGGAATATTCAAGAGCAGTAGAAAAATAGCGTGGTGACGATTTGTCGTGCTCTTTGAACTACTCTTGCTTATTTTTTGGGCTATTTTTCACTTTCCATTCAACATCAGCCTGTAGGAGGACATGCCCGACCTAGTTAAGAGTACGGTAGGTTCCTGCGGCGGTGTCGCGCCTGCGACGCCGGCGACGACGTTCAAGGTTGAATTCTGCGACGCGGAAGCACCCAGAGGTACGGTAGCGCCACTGGACCCGACGGAGTTCAACCCTGAACAATCGGGGCCGTGATCGATTCGAGGTCGAACGATCGATGCGGGGTCAAAAACCTTTGCGCGCGTTGACGCCGTACGAACCTACCGCAGGTGTGCGAATTTTTTTTTGAGGATCCTCGAGGCCTTCGGGCCTCTTCCCGCAGGTGTTCGGTGGCTTCTGGTGCGTGCCCCGAACGGCCGCCCGAGGCCTGGGTCCTGACCAGAGGAGGAGGAGGAGGAGGAGGAGGAGGAGGAGGAGGAGGAGGAGGAGGAGGAGGAGGAGGAGGAGGAGGAGGAGGCGCGGAGGCGGAGGCGGGGCGGAGGAGGTTTTGAGCTGGAGGAGGAGGAGGAGGAGGAGGGGGAGGATGAGGAGGAGGACGGAGGAGGAGGAGGAGGAGGAGGAGGAGGAGGAAGACGAGGAAGACGAGGAAGCAGCAGACAATAGCTCAGCTGCTCAGCGGAGGGCTGCACCGATCCTGGCCGGTGGGCACGCCCTCCTGACCAGGTCAGGGGCCTGCCCGCCGAGCCAGGGCCCAAGACTGCCTGCCACTCTCTGCGCAGGCGGGCGCTCGGGCGTCCTCCCGCAGGTGCCTCGCGGACGCCATGCACGGGAAGTGCGACATCGACGCGGCCATGGAGGCGAGGAGGAGGGGGAGGGGAGGAGGGAGGCGGAGCGGGAAGGTGGAGAGGGGCCGGGGGGGGGGGCCGGGCAGGGAAGATAGGGAGGGCAAGAGGGGGAAAGGGGGGAGGGCGAGGGGGATGGCGTTGGCAGGGGAGGCGGAGGGAGAGGCGGAAGGGGGAGGGAAGGAGGAGGCAGGTTGGCGGGTCAGCGTGCTGGAGTGGACGACGCTGCAAGGCGCTCTCCCCTGCTGCTGCTGCTGCTGCTGCTGCTGCTGCTGCTGCGTGGCCAGCCTTCGTGCCCTTTCGGCGGAGAAGGGTGCCCCCCCCCCCGCTGCCCATTCACCGCCTCTCCCCATACTTCGCCCCGTCCCTCCCTTCTCCCCCTGCTTTTCCACCTCCCCCCCGCCCCCTCCCCTCGTCCCCTTCCCGCCCTTCTACTCCACAGCTAAGCACTGTGAATACTACTCTCCTCTCTCTCCTGGTGGCGTCCGGGAGATATTCGGCCCCCCTCCGCGTACTGTTTTTTTATTCGGGATTTCAGGGGAACGTTTTTTTTTTTTTTTTTGTTTCTTCTTTCCCCCACACATCCTGAATGGGGTTCTTGTTTTCCCAGAACACCCTCTCCTTACCACCCACTCCGGCTCCATCTTCCATTCAGCACAATTAATATTTCCTACCACACACAACATTCCAATTACCATAGTTCCTACCACACATTCCTATTCCTTTCTTACCATACATACCATATACCACACATACGTACCATACCGTACAATCCCTCTCTCCAGGGAGGCCCCGCATGAGCGAGGAGGGTATCGGAAAACCATACTATTTACATGGTTTCGTGCCCCTCCCACCCCTCCAGGGAGGCCCCGCCTGAGCGAGGAGGGTATCGGAAAACCATACTATTTACATGGTTTCGTGCCGTTCCCACCCCTCCAGGGAGGCCCCGCCTGAGCGAGGAGGGTATCGGACAACCATACTATTTACATGGTTTCGTGCCCCTCCCACCCCTCCAGGGAGGCCCCGCCTGAGCGAGGAGGGTATCGGACAACCATACTATTTACATGGTTTCGTGCCCCTCCCACTCCTCCAGGGAGGCCCCGCCTGAGCGAGGAGGGTATCGGAAAACCATACTATTTACATGGTTTCGTGCCCCTCCCACACCTCCAGGGAGGCCCCGCCTGAGCGAGGTCGGGTTGGTTTCGTGCCCCTCCCACCCCTCCCGGGAGGCCCCGCCTGAGCGAGGAGGGTATCGGAATACCCTACTATTTACATGGTTTCGTGCCCCTCCCACCCCTCCAGGGAGGCCCCGCCTGAGCGAGGAAGGTATCGGAATTCCATACTATTTACATGGTTTCGTGCCCCTCCCACCCCTCCAGGGAGGCCCCGCCTGAGCGAGGAGGGTATCGGAAAACCATAATATTTACATGGTTTCGTGCCCCTCCCACCCTTCCAGGGAGGCCCCGCCTGAGCGAGGAGGGTATCCGAAAACCATACTATTTACATGGTTTCGTGCCCCTCCCACCTCTCCAGGGAGGCACCGCCTGAGCGAGGAGGGTATCGGAATACCATACTATTTACATGGTTTCGTGCCCCTCCCACCCTTCCAGGGAGGCCCCGCCTGAGCGAGGAGGGTATCCGCAAACCATACTATGTACATGGTTTCGTGCCCCTCCCACCCCTCCAGGGAGGCCCCGCCTGAGCGAGGAGGGTATCCGCAAACCATACTATTTACATGGTTTCGTGCCCCTCCCACACCTCCAGGGAGGCCCCGCCTGAGCGAGGAGGGCATCCGAAAACCATACTATTTACATGGTTTCGTGCCCCTCCCACCTCTCCAGGGAGGCCCCGCCTGAGCGAGGAGGGCATCAAAAAAATGGGTCCCACGAAACCGTTAATCTCTTTATGTGGGGAACTCCGTTAGCATACTTTTTTTATTATTATTAGTTTGAGACAAATCCTGCTCTCGCTGAAGCGCTGGCTTCATTTTCGGGCTACCGCTCGTTCCGAATTGTTCTCCCGCTGCAGCGCTGGCCTCATTTGGAATGATTTCCGCGCTTCCGCTCGTTCCGAATCGTGCTTCCGCTGTAGTGCTGGCGTCATGCCACAGCATGGTTTTCGGTCCTTCCAAAACCATCGGAAGTGATTACACATTCGGTGCCGATTCGTTGATTGTTTGGGCCGCAGAAGCCCCCCTCCCTACTTTGGGGCGTCGCCACGCCATGCTATGTCATGCTGCGCGTCAGTCTTCAACACCATGCTATGCCATGTAATGCTATGCCATGCTACGACATCCGATTGTGCGAACAGGGAGGAGATCTACGCCATGGTACGGGATGGGAGAGAAGGGTGTGACGTCAGACATGACGCGAGCGCACCTAGCTTGCCCCTCCCCCTTCCCCCCCTCCCCGTCCCTCTCCTCCCCGTCCCTCTCCCCCCGTCCCTCTCCTCCCCCCCCTTCTCCCCCCCCGAGAGGCCTGGGGGACCGAGCTGCGCATCGACACCGAGGACGTAGAGATCGGCGAGAGCATAGGCACGGGCTGCACTGCTCAGGCTGCTTGCGGCCGGGCGCCGCGGAGGGTGAGCGAGGTCAAGACGAGCGGGAGGGGGATGAGGAGGGGGAGGATGACGAACAGGAGGGAGGAGGACGAGGAGAAGGAGGAGGAGGAAAATGAGGGGGATAAGGCGGAGGAGGAGGAGGAGG
>CAUYUJ010010175.1:0-29888 GCA_963575745.1 Prorocentrum cordatum
AGGAGGAGGAGGAGCGATGGCTCGTCGTCGACACGTCGGTCTTCTCCGAGGCCCCCCCAACCTCGGGAGCGGCGCTCGGCCGCCCGAGTTCCCGCCTCGCAGCGGAGTCGAGCTGGGCGAATGCCCAGCTGCGATTCAGTCGGGCGTGCCCTTTGCAGTGGGAGTATTCTCAGGAGGGGAAAAGCCACACAGGCACAGTGAATCGTCGATTCCCGAGAAAAGATTGGAGCATTTGGGAATTGGGGGGGAAGACAGAACCCAGAACATGTGGGGAAATATGGGGTATCCTGTTATTTCCCAGCCCTCCTGCGTTGGGTTCTCGTTTTGAATAGAGCACTGCTCGCGCGAACCTTCCCATCCCCCCCGTCCCTCTCTTCCCCCCTGCCTTCGCTCGTCGCTGCGTGCCAGCTGGGGGGCTGCGATCTGTGAAACTGTCGCCACTTTCGAGGCCTGCTGGGGGGGGGCCAGCACAGTGGGTACCCACGGCGGGTTCAAATGTGTCCTCGCCATCCCTGGGGGGCTGCGATCTGTGAAACTGTCGTCACTTTCGAGGCCTGCTGGGGGGGCCAGCACAGTGGGTACCCACGGCGGATCCAAATGAGACTTCGCCATCTCTGGGGGGCTGCGATCTGTGAAATTGTCGCCATTTTCGATGCCTGCTGGGGGGCCCAGCACAGTGGGTACCCACGGCGGATTCAAATGTGACCTCGCCATCCCTGGGGGGCTGCGATCTGTGAAACTGTCGCCACTTTCGAGGCCTGCTGGGGGGCCCAGCACAGTGGGTACCACGGCGGATTCAAATGTGACCTCGCCATCCCTGGGGGGCTGCGATCTGTGAAACTGTCGCCACTTTCGAGGCCTGCTGGGGGCCCAGCACAGTGGGTACCCACCGCGGACCCAAATTAGACCTCGCCATCCCTGGGGGGCTGCGATCTGTGAAACTGTCGCCACTTTCGAGGCCTGCTGGGGGGCCCAGCACAGTGGGTACCCAGCCACGGGCGGGTTCAAATTTTTGACATCGCCGTCCCTGGGGGGCTGCGATCTGTGAAACTCTCGCCACTTTCGAGGCCTGCTGTGGGGCCCAGCACAGTGGGTACCCACTGCGGGTTCAAATGGGGCCTCGCCTTTCCTGGGGGGCTGCGATCTGTGAAACTGTCGCCACTTTCGAGGCCTGCTGGGGGGCCCAGCACAGTGACCCACACGCAGATTCAAATTTGACCTCGCCATCCCTGGGGGGCTGCGATCTGTGAAACTGTCGCCACTTTCGAGGCCTGCTGGGGGGCCCAGCACAGTGACGCCACGGCGGATTCAAATTAGACCTCGCCATCCCTGGGGGGCTGCGATCTGTGAAACTGTCGCCACTTTCGAGGCCTGCTGGGGGGCCCAGCACAGTGGGTACACACGGCGGATTCAAATTGTACCTCGCCATCCCTGGGGGGCTGCGATCTGTGAAACTGTCGCCACTTTCGAGGCCTGCTGGGGGGCCCAGCACAGTGGGTACCCACGGCGGATTCAAATTTGACCTCGCCATCCCTGGGGGGCTGCGATCTGTGAAACTGTCGCCACTTTCGAGGCCTGCTGGGGGGCCCAGCACAGTGGGTACCCACCGCGGATTCAAATTAGACCTCGCCATCCCTGGGGGGCTGCGATCTGTGAAACTGTCGCCACTTTCGAGGCCTGCTGGGGGGCCCAGCACAGTGGGTACGCCACCGCAGATTCAAATTAGACCTCGCCATCCCTGGGGGGCTGCGATCTGTGAAACTGTCGCCACTTTCGAGGCCTGCTGGGGGGCCCAGCACAGTGGGTACCCACGGCGGATTCAAATTTGACCTCGCCATCCCTGGGGGGCTGCGATCTGTGAAACTGTCGCCACTTTCGAGGCCTGCTGGGGGGCCCAGCACAGTGGGTACACACGGCGGATTGAAACTGGACCTCGCCATCCCTGGGGGGCTGCGATCTGTGAAACTGTCGCCACTTTCGAGGCCTGCTGGGGGGCCCAGCACAGTGGGTACACACCGCGGACTCCAATTAGACCTCGCCATCCTGGGGGGGCTGCGATCTGTGAAACTGTCGCCACTTTCGAGGCCTGCTGGGGGGCCCAGCACAGTGGGTACCCACGCGCGGATTCAAATTTGACCTCGCCATCCCTGGGGGGCTGCGATCTGTGAAACTGTCGCCACTTTCGAGGCCTGCTGGGGGGCCCAGCACAGTGGGTACACACCGCGGACTGAAATTAGACCTCGCCATCCCTGGGGGGCTGCGATCTGTGAAACTGTCGCCACTTTCGAGGCCTGCTGGGGGGCCCAGCACAGTGGGTACCACCGCGGACTCCAATTAGACCTCGCCATCCCTGGGGGGCTGCGATCTGTGAAACTGTCGCCACTTTCGAGGCCTGCTGGGGGGCCCAGCACAGTGGGTACTCACCGCGGATTCAAATTAGACCTTGCCATCCCTGGGGGGCTGCGATCTGTGAAACTGTCGCCACTTTCGAGGCCTGCTGGGGGGCTCAGCACAGTGGGTACCCACCGCAGACTCAAATTAGACCTCGCCATCCCTGGGGGGCTGCGATCTGTGAAACTGTCGCCACTTTCGAGGCCTGCTGGGGGGCCCAGCACAGTGGGTAGTCACGGCGGATTCAAATTAGACCTCGCCATCCATGGGGGGCTGCGATCTGTGAAACTGTCGCCACTTTCGAGGCCTGCTGGGGGGCCCAGCACAGTGGGCTTCCCGCACGTCTTTCTCCTGCTCTTCGTTCCCGACTTCCCATGTCCTCTTCGAGCCTGTAGTTGTCGCCCCTCGTTCTTGTATGGTTCTCCTGCGCATCATGCCATAGGCGCGTGTCCCAAGTAGCTTACATATCAAACAACGGATTCTGCAATGTGATTGTCCATGCAAGTTTCGGTCAACTCCTCGTTTCCCATGATGCAAATGGGTTGGGTACGTCACAAGGTAATTGTGTGTATTTATTTGTGTGTCCCAGGGTCCCTTCATATTCAAAAATAGTCCCAAATAGTCTGGGGACGATTTTGTTTTAGAAGTTTCGTTTATTTTTTTGAGTACTTTTTGACAATTTCTTTTTTTTGCCCAAAATCCGCCTGTAGGGAGACATGCCCGACCTGAAGCTACGACGACAACAGACAACAGCTCCCGTTCGGCACTTCCTCGTAATTGACTTGCGTGCGCGCTGGTCGTATGCATTGCCGAACTGAGGCATGGCACTCGGCCGCGCGATATTTCCTCGGAGCTCGCCCTAGCGGGCGAAAGCCCAGCTGCGAAGACAATGGCTCCCGCTCGATACTTCCTCAAAGTTTGTTCTGGCGCTTTCCGCCGAGAGTTCCTCGCAGTTTGCCGGCGGGCGTGAAAGCTCGCGTGATGGCCACAGCGGCGCGGTGCGCAAACACACACACACACGGTGCACTGCTGAATGTTTCTGCCAGGAGCCGGTACGAAAAGAAGCCCTTCAAGAAGGGGGTTGGTTCATAGACTTAGCGGGCGGGTACCGGGGAGAGGGAGAAACCAATGGAGTCAAACGCTTGTTAGATCACACGTTCGCGAGATGGTCGTTTTTGTTGTAATTGCCATTGTTTTCGTCGTCTTCGTTGTCGTTATCGTTGTCGTCTTCGTCTGCGTCGTCGTCTTCGTCCGTCGTCGTCATCGTCGTCCTCGTCGTCGTCGACGCCAATTCGTCGTCGCCTTTTCCCAGTTGTCGTCGTCGTCGTCGTCGTCGTCGTCGTTGTCGCCGCACGGCCCATGTGCGCGCGTGCGCTCTGGTGGCTTCGGGGCCCCCTGCAGGAGGAGGGCACTGAAGATTCGCGCGAGCGCTTGCCGCTGGGGTGGGGGGCGTCACGTTATGCCCACCTCTTCACCCCACCGCCCCCCATCACGCGCGCAATCGCCGTGAATAAGAACGTGCGACCTCAATGAGGATCCGAGCCCCAGAGGCGATACAGATACGATCTTTCGCAGACTAATTACCTGGGCGTGGACGCACGCTGTTGCAATCGGCGATCTTTCGGCGATGCGCTAGCGACCTGCAAGCCCAGACCTCCGACGTTTTTGCTTCTATCAATCTCGAGTTCCCAGAGCTCTTTTGGTTTTGTTCATCCGGGGCTCCTGGTTTTCATTCGTTTGTTCAATCTGGGGTCCCCGGCGCTTTCGACCTGCAGGATCCGTGCAGAGTCGTTTTGCCATTTTTTGATGGTCCCAGGGTGGGGACGTGGCCCCCACAAGTCTGAAAGCGCCGACGAATCGCCTGTCTCGATTCTTGAAGGACGTTGGAGATTTGTGTCTACGAACCGCGAGCGACGCCAACGCATCAGCTTGCCCCTGGAACGTCCTGCTCCCTGCACGTCGGCGGACCGGCTGGGCAGCGGGGCCCGAGCCCACAGTTGTAGACACCCGTCTGCTGCAGGCACCAGTCTCGCGAGTGGGGCAGCCCGGCGGAGGAACGCGCCCCATAGGCGGAGAGGCAGGCATCGCCCTTCCTGGGAGGAGGGGGAAGAGGAGGGGGAGGAGGAGGAGGAAGAGGTGGAGGAGGGGGAGGAGGAGGAGGAGGCGGAGGAGGAGGAGGAGAAAGACAAGGACGAGGCGAGGCGTTCCCTTCCGAAGCCTCTCCTTATTTGTAAGGAGGATGAGAGACGCTCTCTCCCGAAGCTTCATTCTCCTCTTACTCATCATCATCAATTCCTTCTCCTTGTAAATAATTCCTCCCTGGCGCACCCCGAGGCCGCTCGAAAGGGCGGGCCGGGCGTTTCGCCTGAGACTTCCTTACCATGTATGACCCTGAAGCCGACACATTGGCAACGGTTTCACAGATGGACGGCGGGCCGTTTTCAAATGTGGCTCTCACTTAGCGCAGCGCGTATTCGTTAAAACAATTTCCAATAATTCAGCGGATGGAGGGCGGGTGGTTTTCAAAATGTGGCTCTCGCCTTAGCGCCGCGCACATTCGTTTTAATATTTGTAAGAGTTTCGCGGAGTGATGGCGGGTCGTTTTCAACATGTATTTCTCGCTTTAGCGCCGCGCACATTCGTTTCAACAAATTGCAAGAGCTTCACGGATGAAGGGCGGGATGTTTTCAACATGTGGCTCTCGCCTTAGCGCGTATCGCATTAAACATTTGCAAGCTTCACGGATTGATGGCGGGTCGTCTTCAACATGTGACTTCCACTTTGGCGCCACGCACGCTCACTGTCAGCAACTGCAAGAGTTTCAAGGATTCCGATGGGCAACGTGCCAGAAATTGTGTTCTGGAGGGACTCGGGATTCTGAGGGCGCCACAATTATGTTGTTTCGGGCCAGATTCCGGATCGTCATGACGCAACAGTCATGTTGATTCGTGGCGTTGGGGTCCCGAGAACGGTGTTTTGGCACGCTTCAGGGTCTTCAAACGGTAGTCTCCAAACGAGGCAGTTCCCTCAGTGGGCATGCGCCCTTGTAGACACCCATGAAGAGGGAGCTTGGAGGGAGGCTTTATGCCAACATCGTTGATGAGTCTTGGGTTTGCACTGGTCCTCCTCCTCCTCCTCCTCCTCCTCCTCCTCCTCCTCCTCCTCCTCCTCCTCCTCCTCCTCCTCCTCCTCCTCCTCCTCCTCCTCCTCCTCCCCCTCCCCCTGATCCTTCTCCTCCTCCTCCTCCTCCTCCTCCTCCTCCTCCTCCTCCTCCTCCTCCTCCTCCTCCTCCTCCCCCTCCCCCTCCCCCTCCCTTGCGAAGACGGCCGGCGCCGCGCGCCCGAGGAGCATGGCAATCTGCAGGGAGCTCGCGCGCACCGCGCCGGGCTGCGGAGCCGCCGGCCGTGGCAGCGGAGGCGGTGGCCCTGCAGCTGCGCAGAGGCCGGCCCACGCCGAGGGGCAGAGGTGGGCGGAGATCGCAGGCCACGAGTCTGCACGAACGAGGAGGAGGAGGAGGAGGAGGAGGAGGAGGAGGAGTAGGAGGAGTAGGAGGAGGAGGAGGAGGAGGAGGAGGAGGGGGAGGAGGAGGAGGGGGAGGAGGGGGATGGGGAGGAGGAGAAGGAGGAGGAGGAGGAGGAGGAGGAGGAGGAGGAGAGGTACCGATGCCGCCACCTTTGCCTCGACTCGGTTCGACGATCTGCACGAACGAAATGGGCACGGAAAGAATGGGTACAATGCTCAACAGCATTTTCTTGTTCGTTTTGAACCGGATTCGCTGTCCGCGCCGCCGCGGCCTGTGTCCATTCGAGACAGAAGGCCGCCCGCCCAACAGCGGCCGCTGTTGGTTTGGGACAACATTTGTTGTTGGGCATTGTACCCATTCTTTCCGTACCCATTTCGGGCGTCCAAAGAGATCGCAGGCCAAGAGGTTGGCACCAACACCGATATCGGCGGTGTGCCTCCACCGAGGGAAGAAGATCCCGGTCTCGGTGATGGTGGTCATATTCTGGCTGCCAAGGTGGCAGAAATATTACCACCAACACCGAAACCTAGGATCACCTCCTCTTTGTGGAGGCAACCCCCTGTGTTGGTGTTGGTGCCAATCTCCAGGCCTTCGATCAGAGGTAGGAGGAGGAGAGCGTGCCGCATACCGCCGTGTCCTGCCCCTCAGGCTTCGCCTTGCTAAGCCTCCCGGCGGGCCGTCTTCGCCGCGGCTGGATTCGTTCCAGAAGCGTTGTCAGAACGCCCCCGGGTGGTCTCCAGGGCGGGGCCGCAAGGTCGCCGTCGTCGTCGTCGCCGTCGCCGTCGTCGTCGTCGTCGTCGTCTTCGCCGTCCTCGTCGTCGTCGTCGTCGTCGTCGTCGTCGTCGCCGTCGCCGTCGCCGTCGTCGCCGTCGCCGTCGTCGTCGTCGTCGTCGTCGTCGTCGTCGTCGTCGTCGTCGTGGTCTCGGCGTCTTTGCTTAAGGTGGCGCCCAGAATGCCCCAGGGTGGCCCAAGAGGCTCCCCCTCGCCTTCTGCCTGGCCCTCGCTTGGCTCAGGAAAGAAGCTCCAGGAGGAGGCTCGAGGAATCGAGCTCACGCTGTGCATTTTAGCCATGGAATGGAAAAATGACGGCGCTTGGAAGGCGAGCGATGGGGATAAAGCGATGGGATCACGGCGGGCAATGGGGACCGAGAGGGGACGGAGTAGGACGGAGGGGGGTGATGGTTCCCCTGCGTCGGGTCTGCGTCTGACTTGTCCTCCTGAGCACTCGCAAGCCGGTGCACCTGCGGCCTCCCAACGGAGGACTCGAGCTCCCAGGTCTGAACCTGCGACTGCTGGACTCCAAGCTAGGTCCGTCATGGGTCCAGTGTGCCTGCTACGCTGCCTGCTTGTTCCCCCTCCTCCTCCTCCTCCTCCTCCTCCTCCTCCTCCTCCTCCTCACCTCCTCCCCCTCCTCCTTCTCCTCCTCCTCCTCGTCCTCCCCCTCCCTCCCCCTCCCCCCTCCCGCTCGCCCCGCCCCCCCTCCGACCGCTTCCCCCCCCCCCCCCCAAGTAGCGCAGGCATGGGCCCGAGCTGCGGCCCCGTTCGTAGGGCAACCCCTGATCACCGAATGGCGCCTGGTCGAAAGCGGAAAACGGCTGGAACCAAATGGCGTCATGATGATCATGACACCGTTTTCGCAGGCCTAGAGGTTGACACCACCACCAATGTCGGCGGTGTGCCTCCACTGAGGGAAGAAGATCCCGATCTCGATGATGGTGGTAATATTCTGGCTTCCAAGGTGACCGAAATATTACCACCAGCACCGAAATCTAGGATCATCTTTCCCATGTGGAGGCAACCCCCCTGTCTTGGTGTTGGTGCCCATATCTGGGCCTCCAACATTTTATCTTGACAAACTATGGCGTCAGCATGAAGCCAAGATCATGACACGATCTTGGCGTTTTTGTTGACGCTCGGCTCCGTGGCATGACTTGGTGCCACTTGGTCTTGGCATATAATGGCGCCAATCCATGTCATGATGAACATGACGTCATGAGGAGCCAACTTGCGTCAACAAAAAGCCAAGATCATGACATGATCTTGACTTTTTGTTGGCGCTTGGCTCCGTGGCTTCGGGGCGGGGTGGCCGGCGCAGGAACAGGGGGGGTGGCCCACGCCAAGCATCAGCGCCGGGGTCGGTGAGTGAGCTGACCTGTGGTCGGAGGTTGACAGACCTCCCACCCTGACATGTCGATCTGCGAATTGGCCGTTATCGGTTCGCGGGAGGGCGTCGCGGCCGTCATCTTTGCGGGTCCAGGTCCGTCGGTTTCGGTCCTAGGCCGTTTTCACTAAAGAGAGGTTTACTACAGGGAGGTTTGTCCACCGCCGATATGGGCCTCATGCATCACAGACAAGTCTGCTCGGACAGAATAACGAACATAGATGGCCGAGCATCTGATGAAGAGGCCTCCTCCTCCTCCGAAAGACCGGGCCAGCGTTTCTTGACCGACTCGCGGGAAAGCTGGCCCAGTTTCTTGAGCGCGTTCGCCCCTCCAGTGTCGAGGGCTGGCCCAGGTTTGTTTCAAGAAACGTCCTGAAAGCTGGCCCAGATTTCTTACATGACCTTTCTTGATCCGATTCGCGGCTGTACGATCATACGTCGAAAACTAATCATGCAGTGATGAGGATGGTCACCTCTTTGCACGCCTGCGTCGAACTCCCGATGTGCCCATGGTAACGATGGCCGGCAGCACTGTTCCAGAAGTTCGCTGTACCTCGCTGAACCTTCCCATGAGGCGGAGTCGGCGATCGGCGGAATCTCATGAGGGAGTCCGAATCACGCCATCGCTTGCTTAACGGAGAAATCCCAAAAGGTGGCAAGTTCAATTCTGCCCACTGCTGCCGGTGCTGCACCATGGGCTGCTTTGTTTCTACATTGGGCGATTCCACGACCGCTGATAGTGGAACGATACCCCCACGTATCCATTCGCTTCACATACCTGTGCTCAAACACCCAAGAGTTGTTGTTGTAATTGTTGTTGTTGTTGTTGTTGTTGTTGTTGTTGTTGTTGTTGTTGTTGTTGTTGTTGGTTGTTTATTTGTTTATTAGTTTGTTGTTTGTTTGTGGTTGTTGTTGTTTGTTTGTGTTTGTTGTTGTTGAACATTATTCCTTCTAAAGAATTATTATTGTTGGGACCCCTGGTGCGCGACCTCTGCGCCGCGCCTAGGCCGCAGCTACATTTTCATCATTTTTTCGCGAAAGCTTCAGAAAAGTGGATGAGCTCCGGATCCGGTTTTTTGTTGACGCTCGTTTTCCCTTGCAAAAAACAATAGAAAATGAAAATTCTTGTTTTTACTTGATCAAATTGCAAGAATCCCTTGCAAAAAATAAGGTAAAGTGGACATTCGTGCGCGCAAGACGAAATCCTTCCAAAACCTTAGGTTTCGTAACGATTTTAACATAAAAACATCAAAAACCCAATGGTTTTCTCAGAAAAAATTGTCAAAATGTCCTTCCGCGCGCTCTTGCGGATTCCTAGGAAACCCACCAGATTTTAAACATTTCTGTTAAAAGGGCCTTTGCGAGGAACCTTTTCAGGTGCTTCGACCTTCTGCAACAACGGTTGCGAGCCTACGAGGGCCACCATCCCTTGCAAAAAATGACACGAAGTGCACATGCGCGCGGCCGCCGCGCGCGCGTGCCGAAATCCTGCCAAACATAATGTGATTTCAATAATTTCAAGATGCGATGTTCCGAAAACATATGCAAACGCAAGACTTTCTCATCCGAAAAATATCAAAATCCACCCGCGGGCTCTTCATGAATCTTTAAAACCCAAGATGGCCCCAAGAGGCGCTCAAGATGGCCCCAAGAGGCGCCCATGAGGCCGCAAGAGGCGCCCAAGATGGTCCCAAGAGGCCCCAAGAGGACTCCAAGAGGCCCCCAAGAGGTTCCAAAGAGGCTCCAAGTTGGCTCCAAGAGGCCCCCAAGATGGCCCCAGGAGGCGTCCAAGCGGCTCCAAGAGTCCTCCGGGAGGATCCAATAAGCCCCCAAGAGGCCCCAACATGCTTTCAAGAAGCCCCCCAAAGCTCTCAAGAGGACCCCATGCGGCGCCAGGAGGCTTCCCCCCTTCCCCAAGAGGACCCCCAGCGGCCCCAGGAGGCTTCCCCCCTTCCTCTCACGCTCATATCCGTAGCCATCTCGGATCAAGGTATCGCCTGTGTTCTTGGATCATGGCTTTGACGGCGAAAGACCTTCACGAGCAGTATGGCGCAGAGCTGTCCCGGCCTCCCTTGGCCGACTGCGAGAGTGCGTATTATTTGCATCAGGCGCTCGCGGCAAAGGGTATCAATGCCAGTCACCAGGCGTGCAAGACTTGGTGGGCCAAGTATCGGGTTGTGACTGGCAAGGTCAGTATTTCTAGCGCCAAGGAGCTGGAGGAGCAGCACGGGTCTGCCATCCGCCACCTGGGCATCGAGTATAATACCGCTTACAAATTATGCCGGGCGCTCCGACAGTTGGATCCACCACTGTATGTGCCAGATAGGGTCGCAACGGCGTGGCTACTGCCCTAAAGATGTGACCGACTCCTCTCTCTCCTTCTCTCTGTCTCTCGCTCTTTCTCTGCTTCATATCTATCATACGTAACACATCTACTTGTGTAATCGCCTTCCCAGGAATTTGCCTCAAAAATGTGACCAACTATCTTGGCACTGCGTACCATCTCACGTGTACCGTGTACCACATCTTCTCAGGTTGCCTCACACATGTGACGAATCTCTTTCTATCTCTCTCTCCACTGGCTCTCTGTCTTGCTCTCTCTCTCTCTCTCTCTCTCTGTCTCTCTGTACTATGTATGTCATACGCAACAAATGCACCATGCGGGGCACATGCGGGGCCCAAACAAGTGATCAACCTCTGCGGGTGTGTACTCCACGCCAGTGTAGTATCCACGATCGTCCGCGCGCCACGAAGTGAAGTGTCCTGACGTCATAGGGCGGGAAGCTGGGTGTGGGTGGTTCCCGAGAGTCGTGTGGATGTTTGGTAGAGCTTGCATTGCCCCCCCACGAAGTGGGGGTATTGGCTGGCGTCGCATGAAAACCCTGGCACTGGGGAGAACACTGAGCGTTCGGGTAAAATGATTGTTGTTGTTGTTGTTGTTGTTGTTGTTGTTGTTGTTGTTGTTGTTGTTGTTGTTGTTGTTGTTGTTGTTGTTGTTGTTGTTGTTGAGTTGTTGACGCTCGTTTTCCCTTGCAAAAAACAATAGAAAATGAAAATTCTTGTTTTTACTTGATCAAATTGCAAGAATCCCTTGCAAAAAATAAGGTAAAGTGGACATTCGTGCGCGCAAGACGAAATCCTTCCAAAACCTTAGGTTTCGTAGCGATTTTAACATAAAAACATCAAAAACCCAATGGTTTTCTCAGAAAAAATTGTCAAAATGTCCTTCCGCGCGCTCTTGCGGATTCCTAGGAAACCCACCAGATTTTAAACATTTCTGTTAAAAGGGCCTTTGCGAGGAACCTTTTCAGGTGCTTCGACCTTCTGCAACAACGGTTGCGAGCCTACGAGGGCCACCATCCCTTGCAAAAAATGACACGAAGTGCACATGCGCGCGGCCGCCGCGCGCGCGTGCCGAAATCCTGCCAAACATAATGTGATTTCAATAATTTCAAGATGCGATGTTCCGAAAACATATGCAAACGCAAGACTTTCTCATCCGAAAAATATCAAAATCCACCCGCGGGCTCTTCATGAATCTTTAAAACCCAAGATGGCCCCAAGAGGCGCTCAAGATGGCCCCAAGAGGCGCCCATGAGGCCGCAAGAGGCGCCCAAGATGGTCCCAAGAGGCCCCAAGAGGACTCCAAGAGGCCCCCAAGAGGTTCCAAAGAGGCTCCAAGTTGGCTCCAAGAGGCCCCCAAGATGGCCCCAGGAGGCGTCCAAGCGGCTCCAAGAGTCCTCCGGGAGGATCCAATAAGCCCCCAAGAGGCCCCAACATGCTTTCAAGAAGCCCCCCAAAGCCTCTCAAGAGGACCCCATGCGGCGCCAGGAGGCTTCCCCCCTTCCCCAAGAGGACCCCCAGCGGCCCCAGGAGGCTTCCCCCCTTCCTCTCACGCTCATATCCGTAGCCATCTCGGATCAAGGTATCGCCTGTGTTCTTGGATCATGGCTTTGACGGCGAAAGACCTTCACGAGCAGTATGGCGCAGAGCTGTCCCGGCCTCCCTTGGCCGACTGCGAGAGTGCGTATTATTTGCATCAGGCGCTCGCGGCAAAGGGTATCAATGCCAGTCACCAGGCGTGCAAGACTTGGTGGGCCAAGTATCGGGTTGTGACTGGCAAGGTCAGTATTTCTAGCGCCAAGGAGCTGGAGGAGCAGCACGGGTCTGCCATCCGCCACCTGGGCATCGAGTATAATACCGCTTACAAATTATGCCGGGCGCTCCGACAGTTGGATCCACCACTGTATGTGCCAGATAGGGTCGCAACGGCGTGGCTACTGCCCTAAAGATGTGACCGACTCCTCTCTCTCCTTCTCTCTGTCTCTCGCTCTTTCTCTGCTTCATATCTATCATACGTAACACATCTACTTGTGTAATCGCCTTCCCAGGAATTTGCCTCAAAAATGTGACCAACTATCTTGGCACTGCGTACCATCTCACGTGTACCGTGTACCACATCTTCTCAGGTTGCCTCACACATGTGACGAATCTCTTTCTATCTCTCTCTCCACTGGCTCTCTGTCTTGCTCTCTCTCTCTCTCTCTCTCTCTGTCTCTCTGTACTATGTATGTCATACGCAACAAATGCACCATGCGGGGCACATGCGGGGCCCAAACAAGTGATCAACCTCTGCGGGTGTGTACTCCACGCCAGTGTAGTATCCACGATCGTCCGCGCGCCACGAAGTGAAGTGTCCTGACGTCATAGGGCGGGAAGCTGGGTGTGGGTGGTTCCCGAGAGTCGTGTGGATGTTTGGTAGAGCTTGCATTGCCCCCCCACGAAGTGGGGGTATTGGCTGGCGTCGCATGAAAACCCTGGCACTGGGGAGAACACTGAGCGTTCGGGTTAAATGATTGTTGTTGTTGTTGTTGTTGTTGTTGTTGTTGTTGTTGTTGTTGTTGTTGTTGTTGTTGTTGTTGTTGAGTGAGGAGATCGCTCGCCAGCACCACCTGGTCCACCATCAAGGTGGTCATCGTGCAGTCGGGCCGCTGAAGAAGGAACCCTTTTCGTTGGGGAGGGGTTCAGTGCTCCTTATTTGTTTTACAGGTTGTCTGCGGTTATGCTTAGGTTTTCAATGAGAAGTCGAAGCTGACTGACTTATGGATAGAAGGGGCGTCGTTCCTTATTTCTGGTTCCGGATGGCAGCGTTTCGATTGTAATCCGCCATCCGCCCAGCCTCGAGGGGAAGAGAACGGGAGTCCAGACGGACATGCTGCCGAAGCCCGTGCTTCAGCGAGCCCGGCTATTGAGGCCCATGATTTTCGCGCCCCCGCGGGAAGAGAAAAGCACAAGCCCAAGACTGCACCGTAGTAGTAAAAGCAAAAACGGCGATGCAGTATTCAAGTGCTTAAGTATGTTGGAAGGCCACATTCAAGAACAGATAAGTCAGAACCAACACGGCACAATTGTATCCAAGCAGAGAGAGCCAACAATACCACGCTGCTGTTCAAGAGAACGGGCAGTGCAATACCAAGACTGCAACAACCCAAAGGAAAAAGACTGCCCACTCGGCTGGTGGCGCCGGCACGCTCAGCGGCACGTGAGCGTCGAACCCGCTGATGGCGGCGATTGGTGACCTCCCAGGGCACTTCGCACACGCGGTCGAGGGGTGCGGAGGTCGCACGTTTCAGGCCTCGCAGGGAGCCAGCCCAGTCGCTCCGCGAGGGGACCACGGGGGGCGGGGGTGGCGGCCCGCGGCGAAGGCAGAGCAGATGCTCCGCAGTCGGTAGAGCCGTGGGGTCGCCGCAGCGCGGGCACCCGAAGAGGTCCTGGTCATGGCGCCGATGTGGATCAAGCGGTGGCGAGGCGTCCAGGCTTGCGTATACAGGCCCACCGAAGAGTGTTTTGAGAGCCTTTTGCGGTCTGCACGAGGTGTTCTTGGTTAGAACATTTCTGGCTGAGATCGTGTTGTTTCAAAACGTCGCCTCTATGTTATGAGAGCATTGTTTCTGCAACCGAAGCATTTTTTCTTCCGGTAGGCCTGCAGGAGTGCCAGGACGGTCGGTCCCTGCTCCAGTTGACCCGACACGAGCATGCCCGTGAAGAGCTCCTCGCAGTACCAGCGGCCCCACGCGACCCTGCGGCAGGCCGTGCCCCGTGCTTCCAGCTGCGCGCCTTTGCTGGGGCGCAGTCCAGCCGCGAAGTTGCAGCAGCAGGGCGCGGGCCGGACGCCGACTGCTCGAAGTGCCCCTGGCGCCACCCCTCGCGGAAGCGGTGCCCCAGGCAGGACGGGGACAAAAGCCGGGGCGGGCCCGGCGCACTGCTGCGGCGGCCCGGGTGCGGGCGGTGGCTGCCGGGGCGAGGGTGCGGCCGCGGCTGCGGGCGCAACCGGCGCAGGGGCAGCTGCAGGGGCAGCGGCAGGCAGGTCGTGCGGGGGATGCCGCGGCAGATCTGGCTCCGGTGGTGGCGGCGGCCCGGTCGCTGCGAGCACCGATGTAGAATTCACACGTAGGACAGAGACCATGACGAGGAGCCCAAGCGGGTCGCCTTGCGGCACTGAGGTGGGTACCGCAAGCCATCCAGGGCTCAACTTGCCTTCCAGGCCCCTACAGGAGCCCTTCAGGGCCACAAAGGGGGCCTGCAGGGCCCAACAGGTGCACCTCTCTTCCCCCCGATTTATCGCCCCGTTAAGCGACGCCCAAGACCAGGCTGACCATGTATTGGTTCTCGTCGTGATAGCGCTGGGGGAGCGCCAAAACTGCACCAGAGCTTTCGCGATGGCGTCAGGGTCCCACCAGGAGTCGATCCAGGCTCGGGCTGCAGGCGGCTTGCTCGCACCGCAGGCGAGAACCCGCCACCAAACTGACCCAATCGGGATGGGTCGCACGCTTCCTGCATCCAGGTCGGCCGCCACTGGGTCGCCAGAGGTCTTCGGGGTGAAACGCATACGTAGCCAAGACCGGCTCGTAGGCGCACAGCCAAGGTCGAAGGAGGCACGAGGCAAGCTTCGTCGCGTAGAACCACACCGCCCGGCAGAGCTCGGAGATCCCGTCGCCGTGCCAGGAATCGCCGCCGCCGGCGCACCCAGTCTGAGTCGTGGCCTTGCCCGACACGTCCTGCCAGGGAAATCCGCTCACGCTAGCCGCCTCCGGAGCGTGCGCCCGAACTGCTCGGAGTCGCTCACGAAGTGCGGGAACTTCGGCGACTGGTCTATCCCACCTCCTGCCAATGCCGTGCCAGTAGGTCCAAGCAGGCGTCGGTGCCAACAGCACGCTCCCCAGGGAAGCGCTTCGAGACGACGGCGCCGACCGGGAGGGGAGGGCCCCTTCGCCGCGCACCTCGCGGTAGCTCTTACGGTCTCTATTGAGAATGTCCCGCTTCCATTTCCCCCATGCGCTGGTCGACACATTCTACTTTTCCTGCCAACGCGTCCACCTGGACGCGAGGCTTTCTTGCTTGCCTTGCTTGCTGGTCGAGCTTGGCCTGGCGTTCCCACGTCAAGGCATCGGCAGCTGCCCACCAAACAGAGACGACCAAGGAACGTGTGGCCCGGTGAATCTTCGCTTGCAGCCGAGAGAGCGCCGCGTTGTGGGCCGCATCGCGCAACTTGATATCCTCTTTGTGTGCTGGCCACGAGTTGCGAGGTTCTGTAGCCGTGCCTCTCGCATAATCGATCACGACGATTCAGAAAGTACTGGTGGTCGCATTCACGCGGCGGCGCCCCGGATGATGATCAGAAAATCTGGCCACGGGCCTGGGAACTATTTCTCAATTGTTTCCCCCCCCGCCTCCTCGGGCGCGCGCCTAGACGGTCGACAGGCCAGACGGAGCCGAAGCGAAGCGGAAGCCGAAGATTCGGAGCCTGTTTTGGACATCGTTTCTCCCCTTTTCGTTCTTTGAGCGAGTCGTCGTCTTTCGCAGGCGATTTCTCTCCCCCAATCCCCGACTTCCGCCAGAAAAGTTTGGTCGCTCAGAAAAGGGGAGGAATCTTGGGATACATCCCGAGGGGGCTATTCGGACGCACCCCTGTCGAGGATGGACGCCCCCCCTCGTATATCCCAGGGTTGGGCCCCAAATTGTTGATCCTCTCGAAAACCTCACCGAGCCTGGGATAGGGGTCGACGCATCCCCTGTTAGTCTTACGTTGCTGCCCGCCCCTCCGTGTGCCCTGCAGAAGTGGCCGCCCAAGCCGGGCATGCGGTGCGCGCTTCTTGGAGGTGGCGCCCCGTGGGGGGCACGTCCCCTCCGCGGGCGGACGGAGCAGCGTGCCGCGGACGTGTGCGGCCACAGGGTGTATCGGGAGACTCTTCATAGGGGGGGGATCCTATGGGGGGTAGGATCCCAGGGGGGGGGATCCCATAGGATCCCCTGGGGATCCCATGGGGGAGGGGGGGATCCCATGGGGGGGATCCCCTCCTGCCCCCCCATGGGATCCCCCCCCATGGAGAGTCTCCTGAGGTGTAGCACGCGGGGTCGTCTCCCAGGTGCTGCTCGGGGAGGCGCCACATCGTGGCGGCGCGCACAAGCGGGTAGGGGGAGGGGAAAAGGCTTCTCAGAATGAGGCTGCTTCTCAGAGGGCGCCGGTAAGAGCGACATCCATAATATGGACGAGGCCCGCGCCTTGGATTCACCGAGCGCGTTCCACTACTCGCAAAGTGCCTGTGTTTGTCGCAAACGTCGGGAAAGAAAAGGTGTCTTGCTCTACGTAATGAATCTCGAAATCCCCCTCGGCGGCTCCGGGCCATTTGTGAGCAGTTCCCTGTGTGAGTAGTGGAGCGCGCGCTTGCCTATCTATGAGAAGCAGGTGTGCTCCTGAGGAGCCTCCCCTCCTCTCCCCTCCCCCATACCCTCTTTGTTCGGAGGTTGACAGACCTCCTACCCTGACACGTCGATTAGCGAATTGGCTGTTTTCGGTTCGCGGGAGGGCGTCGCGGCCGTCATTTTCTGCGGGTCCAGTTCCGTCGGTCTCGGTCCTCGGCCGTTGTCACTAAAGGGTGGTCTGCCAAAGGGAGGTTGGTCCACCGCCGACTTGTGCGCGCCGCCGAGCATCGCGTGGGCCCGTCTGAGCCCTGCGGGAGTGGCCGCCTGAGCTGCGCGGGAGGAGGGGGAGGGAGGAGGAGGAGGAGGAGGAGGGAGGAGGAGGAGGGAGGGAGGAGGGAGGAGGGGGGGGGGAGGAGGACCGCCAGGCTGAGCGGGACCGCCAGGCTGCCAAGGCTGAGCGGGGCTGCGCCAGTCGCGGGCGCACCCCCCCCCGCGGGCCCTCCGTAAGTCATCTCGCGCAAGACCAATTTTTTTGTTCGTCGCCCAAGCGTGCAGTGGAGCCCCGCCCGCCCCCGCAGGGGCAGCGCCGCCGGGCTCGCCCTGGCGCCCTTCCGGAGCCGCACCCGGGAGCGGAGGCGCTGAGCGCCCCGCCCGCCGCAGGCCGCGACGCGGCAGGGCGACGCGGCCGCAGCTCCGAGGCCGCCGGAGAGGGGGGCATCCTCCTTCTCCTCGTCCCTCGTCCTCGTCCTCGTCCTCGTCGTCGTCCTCCTCCTCCTCCTCCTCCTCCTCCTCCCTCCTCCTCCTCCTCCATCCCTCCTCCTCCATCCCTCCTCCTCCTCCTCCTCCTCCTCCTCCTCCTCCTCCTCCTCCTCCTCCATCCCTCCTCATCCTCCTCATCCTCCTCTTCCTCCTGTTCTGCCGTCCACCTCCGCTCTCTTGACCAGTCGAAGCCTCGTCGCCACCTGCCGGAAGGGGGGCTCTCGCGAGGCATGCGTCCTCAGTTGGCCTGGCGCGCGGCGCACTCCGCGCGCGGCGGCCAGCGGAGGCGCGGTGTGGAGCTCCTGCATCCTGCGAGCGGGCCTCTTGGGGCCCGACGGGGCCCAGAGCCAGGTTGGCCAGGGTATCCAGACGGTCGGGTGCTGCTGCTGCGAAGGAGGAGGAAGAGGAGGAGGAGGAGGAAGACGGGAGAAGGAGGAGGAGGAGGAGGAGGAGGAGGAGGAGGACGAGGCGGAAGAGGAGGAGGAGGAGGTCCGTAGCCATTTTGGCTCAAGGCTAACCGTTGTGAAGGGCTATAGACGCCCGAGAATCAGCGAGTAGCTTTGCGGCCTCAACGTAGGCCCTTCTCTAGTGCAATTCCGATCCTCAGGGGATCGCCTGTTCTCCGATTCTCCCTCCAGCAGGTCTCGTGTGGGCGCCCACTACCAGCGTAGTCGGGCGACGATGGACCGCCCAGGAGGATCGAGCGCAGAGCAGGAGGCACTCTTTCGGGCTCTCGAGGACGCGCCCACAT
The DNA here is from genome assembly GCA_963575745.1 of Prorocentrum cordatum. Lineage (NCBI taxonomy): Eukaryota > Dinophyceae > Prorocentrales > Prorocentraceae > Prorocentrum > Prorocentrum cordatum. The sequence goes on from CAUYUJ010010175.1 coordinate 18,289, forward strand.
TCCCGTCGCAGGGAGCCGCTCGCCGACCCATCCGAAGAGGTGGACCCGGGGCTCCTGGGGGCCCAGGCACACCAGCACGTCCGCGGCGAGGCGTGTAGTGTACCGGTGACGATCGTAGCCTCTCTCCTCGTTATCATACAGATCCTCCTCCTCCCAACGGTTATGCCGACATCCGCAACTATGCTGACGACTCCAGAGACTCTATCATGGCATCGATTCGGAAATTGCAGAACTCCGTGGAAGAGATGGCGACCCCAGTGCACTCTTCTTGTACCAACCTTAGCAGGCAGGTCGACTCCAGATTGTCAGCAGCGGAAAAGAGGCAGCGATCCGCAGAAGACCACATCAAAGCATTGGGAGAGAACGTTGAGCGATTGGAGCGGCCCTTGGCATTATGCAAGCAGAAGCGCCCCAAACGGCCCACATCGAGGACAGCACCTTTGACCGTGAGACGGACCCTACCATATTGGTGCTCCGATCCAAGTCGTTCATTCCGAAGCGTAAGATGCAACATTCAGTTGTGCAGCCGATCCATCAGAAAAATAAACATGGATATGTCTGAGGTGGTGCTCGAGGGAGACCCAACCGCCAAGCGTTTCACTTTCAGGATCAACGGATCGGCGGCGCACGCAGCTAGGCAGATCAGCCAGATTCTGGGCAGTTTCAAGATCGGTTCAAACAGTTGACACATGTTTCAAGTACCCGGCATTTCTGGTACCATGGCCGGAGTCTTTGTCTCCCAGGACAAGTCGCCGCTGCAAGTCCAGAGGGAGATGTTATCCAAGAAGGTCAAGTCAGTGTTGTTTCTTTTGTTTGCGGACCACCAATTCCATTTTCACAAGCAGCGCGGAGAGATTTCCGCCCAGTGGAAGCCGATCACCAGGATCACCCGCAGGCAGGCCACGACTCCGAGCCGATCATCGAATATGCCGAGGGCAACCTCGCCGCCCTCGGCTTCAACAGGGAGGAGATCCACGCTCGCCTCAGTCTGCTTACTCCACGTGCTGATCCTATCCAGTGGCGGGTTTGAGCCTTTGTTCGCTGCCTGGTCGGGCCGCGCTCCCTTTCCTACTCCGGTTTCTCTGGGGTCGTGGAAGGGGCGCGCCTCATTCCACCGCAAATTTACAACTCGGACTCGGCACATCAACTACCTCAAGAAGCTCCTTGGGGAAGGCTCGGTTCTCGGGGTCCAGGAGCCCCATGGGGCCGAGACGGAGCTCAGAGACCTTCTCTACCACGTCCACCTCCCCGTGAAGGCCCATTTCTCGTTCTCGCCGCCAGTGCAGTCAGCGTCAGGAGGGGTGATCACCTTCCAGCCCGATTTTGACATCACGCGTGCTGAGTGCGACAGGCCGCAGACAGAGCAGAGAGAGTTGGTCCAGGGTCGTGCGTTGAATGTTCGAGTCTTGTTTCCTAACAGAGTGTTGATTTTGCATTTCAACATTCATAACCGCGGGCCGTCGACACCTCGGCGCGACTTCATCCTAGAGGCTATCGCCGTGGACCTCCACCTGGCCTCCTCCTCGAGTTCCCTCAAGACCTTCATCGTCGTAGGCGGCGGCTTCAACTTCTCGGATGAGGCCGCTGTGCCCTTGGACACCTTCGCCCCTCTAGCCCCATCTGCGGCCCCCCCCCTACCCGCTCTGGAGGCGAATGGCGAAGTGGCCTCAGACACATGGTTGAGATTCAAATGCAAGGATGCACGCATCACTGCATCGCACAGAGGAATCTTGGGAAGCTGGATCGGCTTCTCGTCTCGACACCAGGCTGGCCTAACTCAGACGTGTACCGGTGGCAGAATCCACGGCTGCCCCGAGTTTCTGAGTCGGGCGCAGATCTCCGACCATGCTGCCATCAGTGCTACTTGTCCTGCCCGCCGGCCGAAAGCCGCCAGGGATCGAGGCGTCCATCCAGGTATCTTCCGCTGCCCCGAGCATCAGAAGTTCCTCTCCAACGCTCTCGTTCGGATGCAACTCCTGGGAGGTCAAATTCTGATTTTGCCCTGGTCCGAAATCCGGCTTAATCCGGCTTAATCCCGCTTAATCTGGCCTAATGCGGCTTAATCCCGCTTAGTTCGGCTTAGTCCTGCTTAGTCCGAGGCCCACTCTGGCGTAACAGCTCCCAAATGGGGCTTAATCTTCTTTAATTCTTCCGACGAAAACCTCCCAGTAGTTGCCTCCTAGCTCTCGACGCGGTGGGTGATGCGGACCTGTGCCCTCCCCTCCGACTCGCTTCCCGCCTGGATCGCGCGGTCGAGGCCGCTCGGGTGCGCCAGGTGCTCGATCCTTCGCGGGCGCCCCGAGGGCCCCTTGCCCCGCTTCCTGGCTGTTCGCGGACCATCGCTCGGGCCCTCTGGAAGCAAGGCGCCCGCCTCGCCGGGAAAATCGGGGCCTCTCGTCCGCGCGGCCGCCAGTTTCTGAGCGTGGGTGCGCTCGCCCAGACGGTCGTGATCGGCGACCCCGCGCTGTTTAGAGCCTATGCCGACGAGGCGCGCGCGGCGACCTTCCCGCGGGGCGCAGGCGGGCGCTGGGCAGCGCCTCCAACAGGACAACCCAGAAGGTCTTCGTGTCAAGCTCCGAGAACGCTTGAAAAGTCTCCAGGCTCGGCTCCGACTGTGGGCCTCCTTCGACGAGAAGCCCCCCCTCCAAGGTATCCGAGGCCCCGACGAAAGCTTTGGGACCCCGGCGGCCCATGCCGATCCTGGGGGCATGCGCGCTGGCCTCGCCGAGTATTGGGGCCAGGTTTCTGCGAAGCGTGAGGTCGACAGCGCGGCCGCATTCCAGTGCGGCTTAAGCCCGACGTGGACCGATCGGGCTTGCCGCCGCCAGAAGAGAGAGACGTCCGACGATTTTAGCGCATGGTTTCCCCGAGTGCCCCCGGTCCTGATCAACTCCCTTACGGGGCCTGGAAATTCCATTCCAGGGGCTCTGCGATTCTGTCTGAGGCGTTCTCCTGGACATTGGACGTTGAACCTCTTTTATTTGGTTTCAACGTAGAATTAGACACACAGGCTCGCATCACGTCAACGCTCCCCGATTTGCTGACTCGCCCGCCCGCTCTGGTCTCTCTCGACTGCGGGCGAGCGTTCCCGTCGATTGCTCAGCACTGGATCTTCCTGGTGCTAGGGGTGTTGAACCTGCCGCCGCCCCTCCCTGCCGTCCTCCATATGATATGCGACTCCGTCTGATGTTATAGTCAAGTGGGGCACGTATGCAGGTGCATGTACGCGATCATGTCGGGCATAGTTCAAGGGTGTCCAGCGAGTGGGTGTCTGTGCGCGGTCGCAGCACACCCCCTTGTGGTTCACTTCGAGACCCCGATCGAGAGGCGCGGTCTCGGGCTGAGTAGGTTTTGCGCTGCCGATGTAGGGAGTGTCGTGCGTGGCGGGAAAAACTCTTCGGCAACTGCACGCGGTCTTTCGGGCGACAAGAAATGTGGCGAATCTAGTGCGTAAGCGCGGGAAGTGTAAAGTTGCCCCAGTGGTTGGTCCTTTTTCTCGCGAGCTCGCCACCCAATACTCCGAGGGGATCGCCTCGAACTTGCCCTCGAGGGCGGACTTCTAGGTGGTGCCCAAGCTTCTGAACCTCGGGCTTTTTCTCGACCCCACAGGACCCCCCTCGTCCTGGGACGGTCCGGTCGAAAATGGGCGAGGAGAGCTGGTCTTCTCTCGCGCACAGGCGCGCCTGCCACAGTCGCTGCCGCCTTGTGCAATTCCCGCGCCGTCAGCTGTTTGACGTGTGTTGCGCAGTTTGTTGCTCTTCCCCCATCGGTGCGCATGAATGAACATGCGGTCTTGGCGGCCCTCTTTACGCTCCCTCTCTGCGCGCTTCAACTTTGAGTCTTGGGGTTGCCCCGAGGTCCACGGCGCGCTCATTTTAAGTTTGCTTTCGAGCATTAGGGCGGCCATAAGCGCGTGCACTGCAAGGCGGGAACAGCATCGGGAACTCTCGGAGGCTGTAGTTCACCCCGCCTTGCGCGAGACTCAGCAGAGCCGCATGTCGCCAACGTTTTGGGCCGAGTCTTTGGTCGTCGAGATGATGAACGAAGCCTCGCATGGTTTCCCCTCGACCCCATGCAGGCACGCTGGGGCCCTCGCTGCTGCTGCTGCTGCCGCCCAGGAAGCCTTGGCCGGCGGGAAAAAGTTTCAACGAGCTGCGAGCGCAGCTCTCAAGGCAAGCTTGTTTCCAGCCGACCTGTCCACCTCCCTCCGTCGGGGCCTCCCTTGCCTCCTTCCTCAGGTCTCGGCGGCAGCTTCTGCCGGGCTCGACTGGCAGGCAATACGGGCCGCCCTGCTCAGCACTCCTCCGCCCTGGCGAATGGCCGTGGTAAAAACCCTGTGCGGAGCGTGGACCACGGACGGCCGATTCCAGCACCACTCCCCCGTTTGCAGATTTGGATGTGCGAGCGGCTCTGACTCACAAGTACGTTGCGTGCGGTTCCCCCCCCAATGGGCTAATGTAAGTAAAGTGAATTGCCACCCGATGCCCGAAGAACCCCTTCTCCGTCTTGGCCTCCGATCCCCTGCCCCCGGCAGACTCATTTATGCAGTTGCCTCTTTGTTTGTATTTACCTTCTCTCTTTCTATCTCTCCAAAACGCCGCCCTTGTCAGCCGATGACATCTCTAGTCTCAGTCTTTCGCGCCATTCCATCTGTCCCTCACATGTCGGCCAACAACCCCTCGGCACCAAGGCCCGAGGGCGCTGGCGGCGAGGAAGTGGTAGCAGTAGAAACAGTGTAGGAAGGGGAACTCTGGTTTGCAGCTACGAGCGCAGGGTGATGATGATGATGGTGGTGGTGATGATGATCATGCTGTTGATGATGACGAGGAGGAGGAGGATGCGGATGCGGATGCGGATGCGGATGCGGAGGAGGAGGACGAGGAGGGGGAGGGGGAGGAGGAGGAGGCGGAGAGGAGGCGGAGGGAGGAGGAGGAGGAGGAGAGGATGGAGGAGGAGGAGGTAGGAGGAGGCGGAGGAGGGGAGGAGGAGGAGGAGGAGGAGGGAGGAGGAGGAGGAGGAGGAGGAGGAGGAGGAGGAGGAGGAGGAGGGGAAGAGGCGGAGGTGAAGGAGGAGGAGGAAGGAGGAGGTGGAGGCGGAGGAGGAAGGAGGAGGAGGAGGAGAGGAGGAGGAGGGGGAATTCAGGAGGAGCAGGAGAGCAGGAGGAGCAGGAGGAGGAGGAGGAGGAGGAGGAGGAGGAGGAGGCGGAGGAGGAGGAGGAGTGACGGAGGAGGAGGAGGAGGAGGGGGAGGAGGGGGAGGAGGGGAGGTGGGAGTGGGAGGATGTGGGAGGAGGAGGAGGAGGAGGAGGAGGAGGTAGGAGGAGGAGGAGGAGAGGAGAGGAGGAGGAGGAGGAGGAGGAGGAGGAGGAAGGAGGAGGAGGGAGGGAGGGAGGAAGGAGGGAGGGAGGGAGGAGGGGAGGGAGGGAGGGAGAAGGGAAGGGTGAAGGAAGGGAAGGGAAGGGAAGGGAAGGGAAGGGAAGGGAAGGGAAGGGAAGGGAGGGAGGAGGGAGGGAGGAGGAGGAGGGAGGAGGAGGAGGAGGAGGAGGAGGAGGACGAGGAGGAGGAGGAGGGGAGGAGGAGGAGGGAGGAGGAGGAGGGAGGGAGGAGGGAGGAGGGGGGGGGGAGGAGGACCGCCAGGCTGAGCGGGACCGCCAGGCTGCCAAGGCTGAGCGGGGCTGCGCCAGTCGCGGGCGCACCCCCCCCGCGGGCCCTCCGTAAGTCATCTCGCGCAAGACCAATTTTTTTGTTCGTCGCCCAAGCGTGCAGTGGAGCCCCGCCCGCCCCCGCAGGGGCAGCGCCGCCGGGCTCGCCCTGGCGCCCTTCCGGAGCCGCACCCGGGAGCGGAGGCGCTGAGCGCCCCGCCCGCCGCAGGCCGCGACGCGGCAGGGCGACGCGGCCGCAGCTCCGAGGCCGCCAGAGAGGGGGGCATCCGCCTTCTCCTCGTCCTCGTCCTCGTCCTCGTCCTCGTCCTCCTCGTCGTCGTCGTCGTCGTCGTCGTCGTCCTCCTCTCCTCCTCCTCCTCCTCCTCCATCCTCTCCTCCTCCTCCTCCTCCTCCTCCTCCTCCTCCTCCTCCTCCTCCTCCTCCTCCTCCTCCTCCATCCCTCCTCATCCTCCTCATCCTCCTCTTCCTCCTGTTCTGCCGTCCACCTCCGCTCTCTTGACCAGTCGAAGCCTCGTCGCCACCTGCCGGAAGGGGGGCTCTCGCGAGGCATGCGTCCTCAGTTGGCCTGGCGCGCGGCGCACTCCGCGCGCGGCGGCCAGCGGAGGCGCGGTGTGGAGCTCCTGCATCCTGCGAGCGGGCCTCTTGGGGCCCGACGGGGCCCAGAGCCAGGTTGGCCAGGGTATCCAGACGGTCGGGTGCTGCTGCTGCGAAGGAGGAGGAAGAGGAGGAGGAGGAGGAAGACGGGAGAAGGAGGAGGAGGAGGAGGAGGAGGAGGAGGAGGACGAGGCGGAAGAGGAGGAGGAGGAGGTCCGTAGCCATTTTGGCTCAAGGCTAACCGTTGTGAAGGGCTATAGACGCCCGAGAATCAGCGAGTAGCTTTGCGGCCTCAACGTAGGCCCTTCTCTAGTGCAATTCCGATCCTCAGGGGATCGCCTGTTCTCCGATTCTCCCTCCAGCAGGTCTCGTGTGGGCGCCCACTACCAGCGTAGTCGGGCGACGATGGACCGCCCAGGAGGATCGAGCGCAGAGCAGGAGGCACTCTTTCGGGCTCTCGAGGACGCGCCCACATTCCCGTCGCAGGGAGCCGCTCGCCGACCCATCCGAAGAGGTGGACCCGGGGCTCCTGGGGGCCCAGGCACACCAGCACGTCCGCGGCGAGGCGTGTAGTGTACCAGTGACGATCGTAGCCTCTCTCCTCGTTATCATACAGATCCTCCTCCTCCCAACGGTTATGCCGACATCCGCAACTATGCTGACGACTCCAGAGACTCTATCATGGCATCGATTCGGAAATTGCAGAACTCCGTGGAAGAGATGGCGACCCCAGTGCACTCTTCTTGTACCAACCTCAGCAGACAGGTCGACTCCAGATTGTCAGCAGCGGAAAAGAGGCAGCGATCCGCAGAAGACCACATCAAAGCATTGGGAGAGAACGTTGAGCGATTGGAGCGGTCCTTGGCATTATGCAAGCAGAAGCGCCCCAAACGGCCCACATCGAGGACAGCACCTTTGACCGTGAGACGGACCCTACCATATTGGTGCTCCGATCCAAGTCGGTCATTCCGAAGCGTAAGATGCAACATTCAGTTGTGCAGCCGATCCATCAGAAAAGTAAACATGGATATGTCTGAGGTGGTGCTTGAGGGAGACCCAACCGCCAAGCGCCTCACTTTCAGTATCAACGGATCGGCGGCGCACGCAGCTAGGCAGATCAGCCAGATTCTGGGCAGTTTCAAGATCGGTTCAAACAGTTGACACATATTTCAAGTACCTGGCATTTCTGGTACCATGGCCGGAGTCTTTGTCTCCCAGGACAAGTCGTCGCTGCAAGTCCAGAGGGAGATGTTATCCAAGAAGGTCAAGTCAGTGTTTTTTTTTTGTTTGCGGACCACCAATTCCATTTTAACAAGCAGCGCGGAGAGATTTCCACCCAGTGGAAGCCGATCACCAGGATCACCCGCAGGCAGGCCACGACTCCGAGCCGATCATCGAATATGCCGAGAGCAACCTCGCCGCCCTCGGCTTCACCAGGGAGGAGATCCACGCTCGCCTCAGTCTGCTTACTCCACGTGCTGATCCTTTCCAGTGGCGGGTTTGAGCCTTTGTTCGCTGCCTGGTCGGGCCGCGCTCCCTTTCCTACTCCGGTTTCTCTGGGGTCGTGGAAGGGGCGCGCCTCATTCCACCGCAAATTTTCAACTCGGACTCGGCACATCAACTACCTCAAGAAGCTCCTTGGGGAAGGCTCGGTTCTCGGGATCCAGGAGCCCCATGGGGCCGAGACGGAGCTCAGAGACCTTCTCTACCACGTCCACCTCCCCGTGAAGGCCCATTTCTCGTTCTCGCCGCCAGTGCAGTCAGCGTCAGGAGGGGTGATCACCTTCCAGCCCGATTTTGACATCACGCGTGCTGAGTGCGACAGGCCGCAGACAGAGCAGAGAGAGTTGGTCCAGGGTCGTGCGTTGAATGTTCGAGTCTTGTTTCCTAACAGAGTGTTGATTTTGCATTTCAACATTCATAACCGCGGGCCGTCGACACCTCGGCGCGACTTCATCCTAGAGGCTATCGCCGTGGACCTCCACCTGGCCTCCTCTTCGGATTCCCTCAAGACTTTCATCGTCGTAGGCGGCGGCTTCAACTTCTCGGATAAGGCCGCTGTGCCCTTGGACACCTTCGCCCCTCTAGCCCCATCTGCGGCCCCCCCCCCTACCCGCTCTGGAGGCGAATGGCAAAGTGGCCTCAGACACATGGTTGAGATTCAAATGCAAGGATGCACGCATCACTGCATCGCACAGAGGAGTCTTGGGAAGCTGGATCGGCTTTTCGTCTCGACACCAGGCTGGCCTAACTCAGACGTGTAGCGGTGGCAGAATCCACGGCTGCCCCGAGTTTCTGAGTCGGGCGCAGATCTCCGACCATGCTGCCATCCGTGCTGCTTGTTCTGCCCGCCGGCCGAAAGCCGCCAGGGATCATGGGCCTGTTTTCCACCATCACCACCATAAGTTGGAGGGGGAGGGGGCCCTCTTCCTCCTCCTCCTCCTCCACCTCCTCCTCCTCCTCCTGCTCCTCCTCTTCGTCCTCCTCGTCGTCCTCCTCCTTCCCCCCTCCAACTTATGGTGGTGGTGGTGGTGGAAAACAGGCCCATCAAGGGATCGAGGCGTCCATCCAGGTATCTTCCGCTGCCCCGAGCATCAGAAGTTCCTCTCCAACGCTCTCGACGCGGTGGGTGATGCGGACCTGTGCCCTCCCCTCCGACTCGCTTCCCGCCTGGATCGCGCGGTCGAGGCCGCTCGGGTGCGCCAGGTGCTCGATCCTTCGCGGGCGCCCCGAGGGCCCCTTGCCCCGCTTCCTGGCTGTTCGCGGACCATCGCTCGGGCCCTCTGGAAGCAAGGCGCCCGCCTCGCCGGGAAAATCGGGGCCTCTCGTCCGCGCGGCCGCCAGTTTCTGAGCGTGGGTGCGCTCGCCCAGACGGTCGTGATCGGCGACCCCGCGCTGTTTAGAGCCTATGCCGACGAGGCGCGCGCGGCGACCTTCCCGCGGGGCGCAGGCGGGCGCTGGGCAGCGCCTCCAACAGGACAACCCAGAAGGTCTTCGTGTCAAGCTCCGAGAACGCTTGAAAAGTCTCCAGGCTCGGCTCCGACTGTGGGCCTCCTTCGACGAGAAGCCCCCCCTCCAAGGTATCCGAGGCCCCGACGAAAGCTTTGGGACCCCGGCGGCCCATGCCGATCCTGGGGGCATGCGCGCTGGCCTCGCCGAGTATTGGGGCCAGGTTTCTGCGAAGCGTGAGGTCGACAGCGCGGCCGCATTCCAGTGCGGCTTAAGCCCGACGTGGACCGATCGGGCTTGCCGCCGCCAGAAGAGAGAGACGTCCGACGATTTTAGCGCATGGTTTCCCCGAGTGCCCCCGGTCCTGATCAACTCCCTTACGGGGCCTGGAAATTCCATTCCAGGGGCTCTGCGATTCTGTCTGAGGCGTTCTCCTGGACATTGGACGTTGAACCTCTTTTATTTGGTTTCAACGTAGAATTAGACACACAGGCTCGCATCACGTCAACGCTCCCCGATTTGCTGACTCGCCCGCCCGCTCTGGTCTCTTTCGACTGCGGGCGAGCGTTCCCGTCGATTGCTCAGCACTGGATCTTCCTGGTGCTAGGGGTGTTGAACCTGCCGCCGCCCCTCCCTGCCGTCCTCCATATGATATGCGACTCCGTCTGATGTTATGGTCAAGTGGGGCACGTATGCAGGTGCATGTACGCGATCATGTCGGGCATAGTTCAAGGGTGTCCAGCGAGTGGGTGTCTGTGCGCGGTCGCAGCACACCCCCTTGTGGTTCACTTCGAGACCCCGATCGAGAGGTGCGGTCTCGGGCTGAGTAGGTTTTGCGCTGACGATGTAGGGAGTGTCGTGCGTGGCGGGAAAACTCTTAGGCCACTGCACGCGGTCTTTCCGGCGACAAGAAATGCGGCGAATCTAGTGCGTAAGCGCGGGAAGTGTAACGTTGCCCCAGTGGTTGGTCCTTTTTCTCGCGAGCTTGCCACCCAATGCTCCGAGTGGATCGCCTCGAACTTGCCCTCGAGGGCGGACTTCTAGGTGGTGCCCAAGCTTCTGAACCTCGGGCTTTTTCTCGACCCCGCAGGACCCCCCTCGTCCTGGGACGGTCCGGTCGAAAATGGGCGAGGAGAGCTGGTCTTCTCTCGCAAACAGGCGCGCCTGCCACAGTCGCTGCCGCCCTGTGCAATTCCCGCGCCGCCAGCTGTTTGAAGTGTGTTGCGCAGTTTGTTGCTCTTCCCCCATCGGTGCTCATGAATGAACATGCGGTCTTGGCGGCCCTCTTTACGCTCCCTCCCTGCGCGCTTCAACTTTGAGTCTTGGGGTTGCCCCGAGGTCCACGGCGCGCTCATTTTAAGTTTGCTTTCGAGCATTAGGGCGGCCATAAGCGCGTGCACTGCATGGCGGGAACAGCATCGGGAACTCTCGGAGGCTGTAGTTCACCCCGCCTTGCGCGAGACTCAGCAGAGCCGCATGTCGCCAACGTTTTGGGCCGAGTCTTTGGTCGTCGAGATGATGAACGAAGCCTCGCATGGTTCCCCCTCGACCCCATGCAGGCACGCTGGGGCCCTCGCTGCTGCTGCTGCCGCCCAGGAAGCCTTGGCCGGCGGGAAAAAGTTTCAACGAGCTGCGAGCGCAGCTCTCAAGGCAAGCTTGTTTCCAGCCGACCTGTCCACCTCCCTCCGTCGGGGCCTCCCTCGCCTCCTTCCTCAGGTCTCGGCGGCAGCTTCTGCCGGGCTCGACTGGCAGGCAATACGGACCGCCCTGCTCAGCACTCCTCCGCCCTGGCGAATGGCCGTGGTAAAAACCCTGTGCGGAGCGTGGACCACGGACGGCCGATTCCAGCACCACTCCCCCGTTTGCAGATTTGGATGTGCGAGCGGCTCTGACTCACAAGTACGTTGCGTGCAGTTCCCCCCCCCAACGGGCTAATGTAAGTAAAGTGAATTGCCACCCGATGCCCGAAGAACCCCTTCTCCGTCTTGGCCTCCGATCCCCTGCCCCTGGTAGACTCATTTATGCAGTTGCCTCTTTGTTTGTATTTACCTTCTCTCTTTCTATCTCTCCAAAACGCCGCCCTTGTCAGCCGATGACATCTCTAGTCTCATTCCCCAGCTCCGCGCCTCAGTCTTTCGCGCCATTCCATCTGTCCCTCACATGTCGGCCAACAACCCCTCGGCACCAAGGCCCGAGGGCGCTGGCGGCGAGGAAGTGGTAGCAGTAGAAACAGTGTAGGAAGGGGAACTCTGGTTTGCAGCTACGAGCGCAGGGTGATGATGATGATGGTGGTGGTGATGATGATCATGCTGTTGATGATGACGATGCGGATGCGGATGCGGATGCGGATGCGGATGCGGATGCGGATGCGGAGGAGGAGGAGGAGGAGGAGGCGG
>CAUYUJ010010176.1:0-10000 GCA_963575745.1 Prorocentrum cordatum
CGGACACGCGCACATGCGCACACGCGCACACTCGCGCACACGCGCACACACGCACACACGCACACACACACACACACACGCGCGCACACACGCACACACGCACACACGCACACACGCACACACACGCACACACGCACACACGCACACACGGACACGCGCACACGCGCACACGCGCACACACGCGCACACGCGCAGACGCACACACGCGCACACGCGCACACGCGCACGCACGCACACACACACACACACACGCACACACGCACGCACACACGCACACACGCACACACGCACACACGCACACGCACACGCACACGCACACGCACACGCACACACGCACACACACACACACGCACACACACACACACACACGCACACATACACACACACCGACACAATGAATCGTTGACCCCCCAGGAAATATCGCAAACTATGGGAAGTTGTGGGGAAGACACAAACTAACCCAGAAGATCTTCGAACACATGGGGACTCCTGTGGTTTGTGTGTGTGTTGATTTCTGTGTCCCAGGGCCCCTTCAGATGGGGCGTTCCAGGAAGGACCTTGCCTTCGAGGATCGAAGGAGTCGCCCTCTCTTCCTCGGTGGAAGGGCGGCGGAAGGTCGGCGGAAGTAAGATGTTACCGCCTCCGCCCGCGGAAGGGCGGCGGAAGCTCGGCGGAAGGCGGCATAAGTGAAAGTTGCGCCCCGAAGAGACGAAAACGTTTTTGGGTTCGGGGTTTTCGGGATCGGACAGATGTCTGAGTCGGATGTCTTGGCCAGTTCGTCGAGCCTGAAATCCGCCGATCTGGTTATTCCAATCTGCGGCCCCAGAGTTCCCGACCGCTTCAGCCAGCGCAGCTTTCGTCCCAGACCCAGACCCCCCACGCCATGATTCTTTCATGACGTCGAGCCCCACAAATCTCGACCCACTCCCCGGGACCGGCCTTTCATCCGGCACCGTTCTGGGACGGGCCCGAGGCCCGGCAAGGGCCCTCTGGAGGCCGAAACTTATGACCCCCCCCCCGCCGCGATTTTTTAATCACGGGAAACTTTCTTACTCGCTTTTTACTCGGACAATTCCCGTGGTAAGAACCACCTTTCTGAGGAACTTCTTTATCCGCAAAAAAGATTCCCCAGACCCTCTCTTCCTCGCCGAAGCTTATGAAGACCCCCCCTTTTTTCTTATCCCGCCGAAGCTTCTGAGGGGGCCTGGGGATGTCTAGGGAATCTTTTTCTGTTGGCGGTCCTCCCCGGGGCCCAGTCGCTCTCGGCACCAAGGCGGCCCCTTACCGCGTGCCACCACCGTGCGCGCTGGCCTCCGCATGAGGGGCGCGGCGCGCACGGGCAGGAACAGCTGACATACAGTCGGGGCCCTGAAGAAGGAACCCTTTTCGTTGGGGAGGGGCTCCGTGTTCCTTGATTGCTTCAAAGCTTGCCTCAGGTTTACCTTATGTTTTCGATAGGAAATCGAAGTGTAACGTATGGAAAAAAGGGGCCTCGTTCCTTATTTAGGGTTCCTTAGGTCAACGCCCCGACTGTAGTATCGGCGCCGTGGCGGGCACTATCTGGCCTTAGGTTTAGGTCGGGCCCGTCCCTCCACAGAAGGGAATATCCAAAAATAGTGGAACAATAGTCTGGGGACTATTTTTTGATTATTCTTTGGCCATTGGGAAGTATTTTTTGAGTATGTTCTGATTTTCCGTCGGAAATCCCCCTGTAGGGGGACACGCCCGACCTAAGGTTAAGTAGACTACTGGAGGAATACCCCAAAATGGTCGAACAATTGTCAGGGGACGATTTTTAAACTATGTTTGAATATGTTTGGGGTATTTTTAACTTTCCGTCCAGACTCCGCCTGTAGAGGGACATGCACGACCTAAGGATAGGCGCCGTGGCGGGCACTTTCTGGCCGTACCGCTCGGGATGCGATGTACGGTTGGGGCGTTGGTTAAGGAATGCGTCCGGGAGGCTTCAGACCCAGGAGGATTCCTTGTCTGATGTGGGCAGCAGTGATATCCATGGCCAAGCCTCAACTGAGAATCCACCGGCCTCCAGACCTTGGCTTCCTTATCGAAGGGTTCCTTATCCAATGCTCCCACCGTACTACCTACTCGGGGGATGCGCTGAAGGAGGAGCCCTGTTCGTCGCGGAGGGGCTCGGTGCTCCTCATAGTCGTTTTGCAGCCTTTTCTTGGGGCTTCCGTAGGTTTCTTTTTTTTCTGGGGATTCGAAAGCTCACTCATGGAAAAAAACATAGTTTTTCTCGGGGGTGGACAGACCCCCCACCCTGACACGTCGATTCGTGAATTGTCCGTTTTCGGTCCTCGAGAGGGCGCCACGGCCGTCGTTTTCCAGGCCTGCGCCCGCCAGGTCTGGGCCCGAGGTCGTCTTCACTAGACCACGTCGTGCTAAAGGGGGGTTTCTGTCCATCCCAGCACTAGAAGACTTGTGGTGTACTGTATGTTCGTGTCGGGCGTGCGCCTCCGACATCCGCGCAGAGTACTCGTATGCCCTTCTGCGTCCCACGAGTGGGGGCCCGGGAGGCAGCGATCGAGAAACAACAACATCCCGATTGAAACCCATCAGGTCGTCGAAGATTTGTGGACGCCGCCCCCGCCCCTTACGTTGCATCTTCGGAGGGGCTCGTCTATCCCCTAAAGTTGTGTCTTGTTTCATGGCATACGCGGGCTCGATACGTGTGGACTCGACGCGGATTCGGTGCGGATCCGACGAGTCCGAAAAGGACTCGACACTGATTCGACACGGATAGGGGCGCGACGGGACAGATTGAGGCCCTTCGAAGTTTCACCAGAACGCCCCGCCCGTTGAAGATACAAAGTTTGCAACGAACGTTTAGGACCACTTCGCATGACCCCCCCCGCCCCCCGGTCGTAATATTGAACAAGCGTTCCCTCACAAGAGGGACCAGGCAGATATTGAGCCCATCATCTTGAACGCAATACTTGACAGTGTCAAGGCCAGGGGGAGACGGGGGAAGTTTTATGGCACCCAGCTCCTATCAACCGAAAATGTAGCTGACCGAAAAATCAGTGACCGAAGACGTGCCTGAAATTGTGACCGAAACCGTAGTGTCACCCAACTTGCGTCGAAATTCAAAATCGTCTTGATTTCGAACCAAACATTTCGGTCACATTGAGGCGTGGTTAGATAACAATCGGGCGCCAGTTTCGGTCACATTCGGGCACTGTTTCGGTCGTGACGCCTCCCTGACAGAGACGAGGTTGCGTGAGAAGTTGGCTTTTTCTGGCTCGGGGGCTGTTGTTGCAAAGGTTTTTCTTTCCACCGCCACCCCTTAGATGTTCGTTGTGGGGACCTTCCTGGGGGCCACCCAACGGATAGGTTTGACTCTAGATCGGACCTAGTTCGACTCTGCCACGACTCCAGCTCGACTCCGGTCCGACTCAAGCTCGACCCAAGTTCGACCCGGATCAACGCCGCGTGGACGCAGCATCGACAGAACGTGTGGAGCGAGTGGCTCCAGGAAGGTCCCCAAAACTTATGATGTTCCAACCTACTTTAGCCTTGATCACCAGAACTTTGAGCGCCAGAAAAGTGACCGAAAACTCCAGGGTTTTCACGTGTCGGGCCCTGGGAGACACTCCTCCGACCCTGGTTCGACGCTGTCTCGACATTCTGTCGACACTTTTCTTGGGCGCTCGGCATGACTTCTGGGATGCGGTCCTTGAGTGCGATGGGAGCAACATACAGTCGGGGCCCTGAAGAAGGAACCCTTTTCGTTGGGGAGGGGCTCCGCGTTCCTTGAGTGTTTCACAGCTTGCCTCCGGCTTTCCTTATGTTTTCGACAGGAAATCGAAGGTTAACTTATGGAAAAAAGGGGCCTCGTTCCTTATTTAGGGTCCCTTGGGTCAACGCCCCGACTGTAGCCCAGAACGAGCATCTCCCCCCCCCCCCCGCGCCTCGCGCCCAAGCACCGCCCATGGAGAGAGGCTGTCGCGCTGCTGTGCGCCGCGGAGGCGCGCCTGGGCGCGGCCGGCGGCCCTGGGGCCGTGCTGCGGGAGGCGGAGGAGCGGATCCAGGCGCGCCCTCGGGGCTCTCTCGGGGGTGGACAGACCCCCCCTCCCCCTCCCCATCCTCCCCCTCCTCCTCCTCCTCCTCCTCCTCCTCCTCCTCCTCCTGCTCCTGCTCCTCCTCCTGCTCCTGCTCCTGCTCCTCCTCCTCCAACTCCTCCAACTCCTCCTCCTCCTCCTCCTCCTCCTCCTCCTCCTCCTCCTCCTCCTCCTCCTCCTCCTCCTCCTCCTCCTCCTCCTCCCCTGACACGTCGATTAGTGAACTGGCCGTTCTCGGTTCGGGCGCGAAGCGCCGCGGCCGTCATTTCTGCGGGTCCAAGTCCGCCGGTTTCGGTCCCAGGCCGTTTTCACTGCAGGGAGGTGTACGAAAGGGAGGTTTGTCCACCGCCGACTCTCGTCGATGCCTGTGATCCGATCCCATTCGATCTCGATGGCCTCCGATGCCGGCTCGACTCGGCTTCGATGGCTGCCTCCGAGCCCGCGCCGAGTCGAGTCTTTGATGCCGGCGTGGGCTCCGAGCTGTCCTCGGAGGCCTGCCTGTCCTGCCCCATGCCGCCGCGTCGGCGTCTCCCGACTCGCTCTCCCTCTGCGGGAGGCGGAGGGCCAGGGCCGGGCGCGCCACGCGGGCAGGGGGTCCGTGCTGCGGGAGGCGGGGGAGCGGCTCCGGGCCGCAGGCAGGGTCGAGGAGGAGGCGGCGTGCGAGAAAGCTGCGGAGGTCTGCCTTCCGGGGCATGTCTTGGACGAGCAGCGAGGAGCACGTGGCGAAGGAGTGTTGTGCCACGAGTGTGTGTGTGTGTGTGTGTGCGTGTGTGTGTGTGACTACGGGGTCTCAGGCGGCTGCCCCTGCGCAGGGACTTTTTAGTATCCGAGCTGGCGGGCTGACGTGCTCAATGTTTTGGAGAGCTAAGGCCCCTCCTCCTCCTCCTCCTCCTCCTCCTCCTCCTCCTCCTCCTCCTCGTTCCTCTCCTACATACAGTAGCTGCGGTGGAACATCGGCCCATTAGTTCTCGATGTATCCTCACTCGATGCTATCCTCGCCCTGGCTTCGTCTTCCCCAGGGGCCCGAAGTCAGACAGAGCCGCCGTGTGCCGCGAAGATCTGCCCCTCGCCTGCGCGCGCTCCTCGTCGCCTGCTCTTGCTCCTCCCGCCTCCCTCCGCGCTCGCTTGCTCTCTGCTGGCCGGGGCAGCGCGGGCTCGGGCCGCCGAGAACTGGCGCCTCGAGGCGTGCAATCGGGAGGCGTGAGATGCGAGTAAGCCGGAGCTCGGTGGGTCTGCGCCGACGTCTTTTGGCGAATGCGTCCTGGGTGCCGACGGTCCAGTTTTCGGGGGACGTCTGCAGCGGGAGTGGTCGTGTCAGGTTTCAGGCTGGGCCTCGCCATTCTTAGGATGGTCCCGTCAGGCTAACCCGTGTCCCCCGAACTCGAGTCCTACGTCTCCCCGATAAGGGGGGGGAGGCGTTCGTTAAGGAACGTGCCTAGGAGGCTTCAGACCCTGGGGGATTCCTTACATGATGAGGGCGGCGGTGATATGCATGGCCAAGCCCAGATTGGTGTTCACACCGGCTTCCAGACTTTGGATTCCCTATCTAAGGGTTCCTTATCTAATGCCCTCACCGTTCCGTAGCCATTTTGGCTCAAGGCCAGGTCCGCCCGCTTTCGGGCGCGCGGGACCCAGGATGGCGCGGGATGGCGCGGAGTGCGCGCCAAGGCGTTCGGCGGCCCAGCGTGCTGCGGGACGGCAGTGGGCTAAGTGGTCCGCCGACAACGCCGTGCGGCGGCTGACGGGCGAGTTGGGGAGGACTCGGGCCCGTCTGGAGGCCGCGGAGCAGGCCTTGGGCGCGGTCATCGGGGATGACGAGGTGGCCCACAGGCTGCAGGCGATGCTCCCCGCGCTGCAGGCCACGCTGGGAGGGTGGACCCCATCCTGGCTCGAGCGCCTGCGCCGCAACGTCGCCCTCCATGCCGAGGCGCAGGGCATGGACATCGTGGCGGCCAGCGCGGCGGAGCTACGTTCTGCGCAGCGGGGGCCCCGGCTGGAGCGGCGCGCGGCGGCCTATGGCGCGCTGAGGGCGGATGCGCCTCCCTTCGTCCCCCTCGGCCCCATCGGCGCTGGCGCGCCTGGCGGCGGCGTGCCCCACACGCCGCACGACGCCAACCAGCTGCTGGCGGACCTCATCGCCTACGCCGCCCCCATGCAGGAGGCGCTTCTCGGCGAGGGTTGCCAGCACGCGCAGACCGACGGCATCGACACGGAGCTGGAGGCCGCCGACGGCGGGAGCGGCGGGCCGCAGCTCGGTGGCCCCCAGGGCGCTGCGGCCGCCCGCGCCCGCGACCTTGCCGAGCTCCACGACGCCTTCGTGGAGGAGATCTTCGTGTCGGCGAACGAGGCCTTCGGAGTCCAGGGCGACCTGAACCAGCTGATGGCTGATCTGGCGGCGGAGCTCGGCGGCGAGGCCGACTCCAGGTACGCCGCCGCGGCGGAGCCCGGCCCTGGGACAGGTGGATTCAGCCCACCGAAGTTGCAGTCCCAGGGTCGCGGCGAGTTCGTGAAGCCGCACGACGCGGAGGCGAACGCTGCTGGCACCGCGGAGCTCGACGCGCTGTATGCCGCTGCTGGGGGCACGGCGCTGGTGCACGGCAGCGGCGCGCGGGCCCGCGGCGGGTTCGCCCAGGAGGCCGCCCTGGGCGGCGGCACTGCAGGCACCTCGGAGCCCATCGGGCTGTCCGAGGCTGCTGGTGGCGAGGTGCTGCCGCAGGCGTCCGAGGGCACGAACAGCAGTGTGGTTGCTGCAGAGGCCGTGGCAGAGCAGGGCGCCTGCGCGGACCTCTCGGCGGATGACCTGCGGGGGCGCCACTCGGAGCCGAGCCCGACCGCGCCCGAGCAGGCCTCGGGCCAATGGCGGTCGGCATCGGACGAGCTCCGAGGCGCGACGTCAGCCCTCCTAATGGACCTGGAGGCGCAGCTGGCGGCCGTGTGGGCGCGCGGGTAGCCTCTGCCTGCCGCCCTTCCTGAATGCATGCATGAACCCCCTGCGCGCGCGCAGGGCCTACAGAGATAAAAAAAAAATGCCCTCACCGTAAGGGGAGGGGGGAGGGTGAAGACAGGCCCATCGCTCGTGAATGTTTTTCGGGGGCCTTGCAGGGGCCCACCCGGGGGCACGAGAGGTGCGCGCTGCTTTGCCTCTCCAGTTCAAAGTCGCCCCCCCCCCCACCCATATACGCAGCGCCGGGTCTTCGGCGTGCACCCTCCCCCTCCTCCTCCTCCTCCTCCTCCTCCTCCTCCTCCTCCTCCTCCTCCTCCTCCTCCTCCTCACCCGAGACTAGCGCTCCTGATGATTTCCTCCCGATTGCCGTGCCAAACAGCTCTGTAGCTCATCTGCAGCTCGAGTTACATCAAGAAACTCATCACCATCTCTAAAAAATTGCAGAGTACGAATACTGGCCCGTGTGGGGATCTCAGGGTCCATACCCGGTATTGCATTTTGGGCGACGCCGACAGACGGGGGGTCGTTCTACTCGCGATATTGGCGCGCGAGCTGCCCGCGTATCAGGCCGCGCGTGCGCGCACTCTTCGCCGCGCGGTGTGTGCCGCGCTGGCGGCCCGCGTAAAGTGCCACCGCGTGAGGTCGCTACGTGGGGCGTTCCAAGAAGGGCCCTGCCTTCGCGGATCGAAGTAGTAGTCATAGTAGTCATCTTTTCCTCGGCGGGAGACGGCGGAGGGGCGGCGGAAGGTCGGCGGAAGTACAGCGAGGCCGCCTCCGCCGGCGGAAGCGCAGCCGGCGGAAGCTCGGCGGAAGGCGGCGTGAGTAAGGAATGCGCCCTCAAGAGATGAACACATTTCTGGGTGCAGGGTTGCTGGAGTCCGCCATGTCCCTAGCTGCTTGGATACGCCCGTCCTGCTACGCAACACGTACCGTGCTCAAAACGTCCGTGTCAATACGTGAAGTGTTGGCTCCACGTATTGGCCCTCGTTTTGGCGAACGCATCGCGTCACAACTGCGTTTTCAGTCTGCGTGTTGCGCTCCGTATCAGTACGCTGCGTGTTGCGTGTTGCGTGTTGGGGTAGCTAAGGCCGTGCCATCTCGCGTCAGATCCGTTCTCGTTCCCGTCGCCCCCCCCAAATTGCTGCCACAAGTCCTGCGCCCACCCGCGAGGCTGAGCGGGGCCCTCGCGCGCGCCGCCGCCGCCGCCGCCGTCGCCGCCGCCGCCGTCGTCGTCGTCGTCGTTTTCGTCGTCGTCGTCGTCGTCGTCGTCGTCGTCGTCGTCGTCGTCGTCGTCGTCGCCGCCGTCGTCGTCGTCGTCGTCGTCGTCGTCGTCGTCGTCGTCGTCGTCGTCGTCGTCGCCGTCCTCGCCGTCGTCGTCGTCCTCGCCGTCGTCGTCGTCCTTGTCCTCGTCCTCGTCCTTGTCCTCGTCCTCGTCGCGTTCGTCGTCGTCGCCCCGGGCCGCGGCGGCGTTCGCTGTGCGCCGCGCCCCCTCCCCCGTCAGCGAGGCGGCCCGCGAGGGCGGCGGCCGCAGGGCCCTCGCCCGCGAGCTGATCGCCGCGGCCGGGGCGCAGGCGGCCCAGGAGGAGCGGTGGCGCCGTGCCTCGCCCCCGACGCGGGCCAGAAGGGGTGGCGCGCGCGGAGGAGGAGGAGGAGGAGGAGGAGGAGGAGGAGGAGGAGGAGGAGGAGGAGGAGGAGGAGGAGGATTGTCACGGCTGTCGTTTCTGGCACGGGTAATGTTTTACCGCTTCGTGCCCTAACAATGGTGGCACGCCATGTTCTGGATGCAACACTTGTGAAGATGCGGCTACTACCACGCCTATGCTGTGCAACACTCGCGCCAATGCCCTCCACTGCGCGGCCTATGACCGCCCATGGCCTACACGCGGGCCCTTTGCACGGTGGCTGGTAAGCCCCCCACCCCCATGCCTGACACTGCCACCTATCCGTTCCACTTCGATCTCTCCCCCTCACCTCCGATTTACATGGGGCATCCTCCAATGCGCGGGGACTGCGTGTCCCATAACAGGGGCTGTGCGTCCCATTTGCCAGGACTGTGTGTCCCATAATCGAGACTGCGCGTCCCAGTTGCCAGGACTGCGTGTCCCATAACAGGGACTGTGCGTCCCATTTGCCAGGACTGCGTGTCCCATAACAGAGACTGTGAGTCCCAGTTGCCAGGACTGCGTGTCCCATAATCGAGACTGCGCGCCCCATTTGCCAGGACTGTGTGTCCCATAGCAGGGACTGCGCGTCCCATTTGCCAGGACTGCGTGTCCCATAACAGGGACTGCGCGTCCCATTTGCCAGGACTGTGTGTCCCATAATCGAGACTGCGCGTCCCATTTGCCAGGAATGTGTGTCCCATAGCAGGGACTGCGCGTCCCATTTGCCAGGACTGCGTGTCCCATAACAGGGACTCGCCATTTGCCAGGACTGTGTGTCCCATAATCGAGACTGCGCGTCCCATTTGCCAGGAATGTGTGTCCCATAGCAGGGACTGCGCGTCCCATTTGCCAGGACTGCGTGTCCCATAACAGGGACTGCGCGTCCCATTTGCCAGGACTGTGTGTCCCATAATCGAGACTGCGCGTCCCATTTGCCAGGAATGTGTGTCCCACAGCAGGGACTGCGCGTCCCATTTGCCAGGACTGCGTGTCCCATAACAGGGACTGTGCGTCCCATTTGCCAGGACTGTGTGTCCCATAATCGAGACTGCGCGTCCCATTTGCCAGGAATGTGTGTCCCATAGCAGGGACTGCGCGTCCCATTTGCCAGGGCTGCGTGTCCCATAACAGGGACTGCGCGTCCCATTTGCCAGGACTGTGTGTCCCATAATCGAGACTGCGCGTCCCATTTGCCAGGAATGTGTGTCCCATAGCAGGGACTGCGCGTCCCATTTGCCAGGGCTGCGTGTCCCATAACAGGGACTGTGCGTCCCATTTGCCAGGACTGTGTGTCCCATAATCGAGACTGC
>CAUYUJ010010176.1:15000-29887 GCA_963575745.1 Prorocentrum cordatum
TCCTCCTCCTCCTCCTCCTCCTCCTCCTCCTCCTCCTCCTCCTCCTCCTCGTCATCGTCATCGTCATCATCATCATCATCATCATCATCATCATCATCATCATCATCATCATCATCATCATCATCATCATCATCATCATCATCATCATCATCATCATCATCATCCATCATCATCATCATCATCATCATCATCATCATCTCCTCCTCCTCCTCCTCCTCCTCCTCCTCCTCCTCCTCCTCCTCCTCCTCCTCCTCCTCATCCTCCTCCCAGATGCAAGACGGTCTGCCTGATCCAGGCCGGGACCCGCTGCCCCTCGGGGGGCCGAGCGTAGGCGCGAGCGCCTGGTACACGAGGGCTGCTTGCTCTCGGCCTCCCTGGGCGATCCGTGTCAGGGAGCCGAGTGAAGGAGCGAGCGCCTGTCGCGAGCGCGCGCCGGAATTGGAGGACGACGCAGAAGGACGAGAGAGAGGCGGAGGAGGAGGAGGCGGCAGAGCAGGAGAAGGCGGCAGAGTGAGTGTTTCCACGGGCGGGCGGGTCGGGTGGGCGGTCTTCGGCCTCCGAGGGGGGCGCGGCTCTCGGACGGTCCGGGCTGCCGCTTCGACGCCAAAGCGGTCTGGGCCTCCAGGGGCCCCGCATGTCCGAGGCGGCCCTGACTCCGGATCCGCCCTACTTTGGTTCATTTTTCCAACTTAAAATGGCGTCGGATATCCACATAGAAGAGGCCGAACAAGTAGGGCGGAGATTGCTGCACCCAACATAAAATGGGTCGGAAATCCACAGAAGTAGGGCGGAAACAACAACAGAAAAGTAGGGCGGAAATTGGCATCAGCGGGGCTTGAAAAGTAAGGCGGAAATTCCAAGCCCTACTTAAAAAATCCCCAAAGTAGGGCGGATCCGGAGTCAGGGTGAGGCTCCGCCGCTTCCTCCCTCCTCTTCTCTGCCTAATTCAAGCTTCGCGCGGGCCGCTCAGCTTCGACCAGAAGAGGTGCGCTCTCGACCCGCGGATCAAAAAGTGTATCCATCGTCGCCGCGTGGGGGATCGATCTTCGGGGACCTCCGCAGGTGGTGGGTATTGGTGCGTTCGGGCCCCCTTTTGCGCCGAAGCGTGTCCCTATATCCGCCGCCCGCGGGGGTCCCAGAGCGTCGATTGCCCAGGCGGTGGATCTGGACATACAGCCAAACACCCTAATAAGGACGCGCGACTTTGCTCAGGGTGCCCTTGCGTCCTTGCTCTTCCTTGCTCTTGCGTCCTTCGGGTTTTCGTCGTCCTCCGCCCAAAAAAACCCCAACTTCGGCTTCCAAGGGCCTTGCGTCCTTGCCGCGCGTCCTTATTAGGGTTTTTGACCGTATCCCTGATCGCGGTATCTGTCAGTTGTCGCCCCTGCATCCTCGGGCTGCATCGAGCGAAGAGCGTCGGCAGGCTCGTGGCCAGTTCCGCCTGCCCTCGGGCGCCGGGGGAGCTCGGGCTGAAGACCCTCGGGGGGCTCACGTCGTGAAGAAAGCCGGGCGTCGCTCTCCTCCTTCTCCTCCTCCTCCTCTTCTTCCTCCTCCTCCTCCTCCTCCGCCTCCTCCTCCTCCTCCTCCTCCTCCTCCCCTTCCTCCTCCTCCTCCTCCTCCTCCTCCTCCTCCTCCTCCTCCTTCTCCTCCTCCTCCTCCTCCTCCTCCTCACCCTCTCCCCAAGCGAATGTCGGCGATGTGGCGATGCGCCCACTGCCGGCTCTGAAGTACCGACTGCGCCACGCATCCCCAGGCAACTCTCCGAGGGAGCGCAGCGCGAAAAGCTGCTCCTCGTGCACCTCTTCCTCCCCGTCCTCTTCGTCATCCTCGTCCTCCTCGTCCCCGTCCTCGTCGTCCGCGTCGTCCGCGTCGTCCGCGTCGTCCGCGTCGAAACAAGCCGCGCACACTCCAGTCCCCCGACGTCATGATTGTTTCGTATTATGTCGACCCCCCGAGGTCGGAACCTATTCCCCAGGACCGGTTTTTCATCATCCCGAGTCGTTTGTTGACGGTCCCGAGGCCCGGTGAGGCCCCCCAGAGGCCAAAAATTGTGAAAACTACTTCCCGTCGTGATTTTTGTCACTGCTCGAGGGGGTCTGGCACCGAGGAACGCCTTCGAAGGCATCCCAGCACCGGCCGTCCCCGCGGCGCTTATCTCGCCTGCCCGCTCTCCGCGGCGCGCTCGCCTCCGCTCCCTGCCGCCCCGCCCTGCCGGATCCGCCCCCCGCCTGGCTCCGCCACGCCCCACGGTGCGCCCCTTGGGGCAAGTCGGGCAGATATGAGTCAAAAGTCATCAAAAATAGCAAAGATAATCAAACAATATGCATTGATAGTCAAGATAGCCCAAAATAGTCAAACCATACAGGAGGAACATTCCAAATTTCAATAACAATATTCGAACACGCATATATATATATATATATATATATATATATATATATATTCGAATACTTGTTTAAATATGTTTTGGCTAGTTTTCACTTGTCGTCCAAAATCCGCCTCTAGGAGGACATCCCCGACCTAACCCGGGGGGGTCAGGCCCGCCTCCGCCCCAGGCACCGCCCCCGGCGAGCTCCATCCAAGCACTGGGCGCGCCATCCCGACAAGGAGCACATCGGAGAAGGAACAAAAGCGGCATAAAAACATGAGCTTTGTGCGCTCCGCGAGGATTTCCGGGATCCGCGCCAGGCCCGACCCCCCCCCCCCCGCGGATCTCGTCTCTGCCCCTTCTCCGATCCAGCTCTCCAAGACCCGACTCCAGCATCTGAGCGGGGATTTGTGTTTCTCGGCGCTCTGGCGCCACCGCCGGGCTCTCGTAGGGCCGCCCCCCCCCCCCCCCCGGGGCGACACATTGGCACCTCGCCTGGCCCCCCCCCCCCCCCCCTCCCCCGAGCGGCGCCTGCGGCGCCGCCCTTGGCGCGCTCCGCGCGCAAGGGAGAGAGGTTCAGCGCAGATCTAAGACATCCGCGCGGAGCGCAAAAAGTTGATATTTATGCCGTCGTTTCTTCTTCTCAAACAGTCGGACCGAGATATAAGATCGATGTCGGTTCGGGTAGGGTGCCCTCAAGTTATTCGTGCTTGTTGGGTGATCTTTTGCATCCTGGGGAGGAGGGTGCCCTTGAATGTTCTGTGTGCTTCGGCTGGCGGAGGGTTTCGCGTTGTTGAGCTATGTTATAATGTCCTCGGTCCGATTGTAATCCGCTTCAAATCATGCAGATCGGTTTTGGAAAGGAAACTGCCCATCCCACCTCCCACCCCACCACACGCTACAGCAAACCGTGTCGTACGGGGGACTTGTTTTCCAACAGTGCTCTTCTTGCATGCTTGGCGCTCGGCCAGGACCATGAGCTTCCAGCATCGGTCTCAATTTGGGCGTCCAAGTGGCTTGCACCCTGACCCTTACCGCGCATGCTCATGATCCGCTCGCACTGGACTGAGGGATTGCCTCTGAGCTTGCTATCCGCCGTGCAGGCCCGCTCACCCTGGAGAGAAGAAGCATCGGCAGGGGAAGGTGAACGCAACGAGGGGGAAGGGACGTACGGTCAGGAACTTTTGGACTGCGTGTCGCTCCGCCCGCTCTGGCAGGAGGAGCAGGACGAGCAGGACGAGCAGGAGGAGCAAGAGGAGCCGGAGGAGGACGAGGAGGAGGAGGAGGAGGAGGAAGAGGACGAGGAGGAGGAGGAGGAGGGGGAAGAGGAGGAGGAGGAGGAGGAGGAGGAGGAGGAGGAGGAGGAGGAGGACCGCGCTTCGGCGCGACACTCTGTCCACTTCCCGGCCCCACGGCTGCCACGCCCCGTGACCTCTCGAGCTTCCCGCCCCGCGAAGCGGAAATGTCACGCTGTCCGCTCGCAGGGCACAGCGCGTCGCGGGGGCCGCCGCGGCGGCTCGCCAAGCAACAGTGCTCGGCGCTATTGTCAAGTCGGGCCTGTCCCTCTACAGGGGGAGAATATTCAAAAATAGTATAAAAAACTAGGAGGGGGACTATTTTGGGAGTATTTGTTTTACCATTTGGGAGTATTTTTTGAGTATTTGTTTTCCGTCGAAAATCTCCCTGTAGGGGGACACGCCCGACTTCACGCTATTGCTTGAAGCTCCTGCGGGAAGTCCGTCCTTCCGTCACGAGTTTCGGTCGTCCATTCTGCCAAACATGCACACAGACGTCGGAGACAACAAAAAACAGCACCGTGTGCCCGGGGTGGTCCAGGTGGGCTCCAGGCAGGCCGGCGGTCAGAGTGGCCTCGGAAACGTGCGCCTCTCATGTTCCTGCGGGCCAGGCCGCTGGAGGGGAAGGGGGCCGAGAGCGGGGCGCAGGGCGGCGAGGGCGGGCGGGGGGAGCGCCCTCCGGGAAGCGACGCCGCGGGGGCGCCACCACGGCCCCCTCCGTGCCACCGAGCGTGGGCGCCGAAGCCCGCTCCCCTGTGGGGGGGCAGTTCTCCGCCCTGGGCCCCTCCTCCTCCTCCTCCTCCTCCTCCTCCTCCTCCTCCTCCTCCTCCTCCTCCTCCTCCTCCTCCTCGGCATGGATCGAGGGGGGCGTGGATCGTAGCGACGGGCCCCGTGGCCACGGGAGGGTCGCTCGCGGACTTCCGCCGCTGCACCGGGCGGCACCGGCCGCAGTTTTGGGGGGAGGGCGCATGCTCCGATCCGTGTGGATCTGGCGGCCGCGCGCCAAGTCCACATGGATCGCTGCGCCGTGTCTGCGCGCCCCCGAGCGACGCGGGCCTCGAGGGCCGAAGGCGACGAACAGCAGGGCACTGCCGAACTCGAGCAGAGCACCGCCAGACTCGAGGGCCAGATCGTCGACGATCTGGCCCTCGGACGCGGCGCGGCCCGCGGGCTCGCGGCCGCCCCCGGGCCCCCAGAAAGGCCCCCGAATGCCGGAGTCGACGACGAAGAGCAGCACAGCACGAACAGAGCACGCCGGAGCAGAAGACCACGTGCATCGAATCAGCCGAGCGAGACACCGATCCATCAGAACACAACCAAACAAACAAAACACACGTCGCCGGCGATCTGCCGACAAGACGCGGCGATCTGCCCGCGGGCGCGGCGATCTGCCCGCGGGCGCTCGGCCGCGGAGGCCTCCCCGAGAGCGGCCGCGCCTGGCCGCGCAGCCCCGCGGCCCGCCCAGGAGCGCCCAGCTGCCCTCCGCGCGCTGCGCGCCGCCGCCGGCGCCGGCCGACGGCTCCTGCACCAGCCTGAAGCAGATCCCTGTCCCCGGGCTTGGCATCGCTGTACCCAGACCCCCTCGAGTTAGGACAAAAATCGCGACGGGAGGTTTTTCATTATTTTTGGCCTCTGGGGGCCCTTACCGGCCCTCGGGACCGTCAACAATCGACTCGGGACGAAAAAGCGGTCCCGGGGAATGGGTCCAGACAGCTGGGGGTCGACGTCATGAAAAATTCACGACGTCGGGGGTCTGGGTATCGGGCTGACCCCAAAGTGGGGGTCCAGCGAAAAGGAGAGGTGGTGCAAATATAGAGCTGGTGCATCAGACCTGTGGGGTTGCAGTACAGGTTTGGGGTGTGCAACACATTCCGGTGCGCAGATGTGTTGCTGCACTTCCGCGCGCAATGCATTCGTGGCAACTCAATGCAATGCGATTCTCTGGCGCAATACATGTGCAATACAATTGCCCAACGCACATATGTGTGTATATACATATATATATATACATGTGTATATACTGCAGTGGCGCTTCGCGGCATGCACCTTGGTCCTTGAAGTTTGGCATGCAGGCGGAATAGCAGGAAGGTCAAGCCGACAATTTAGCGATAACTCCTTGCTGCCTTTTCTGGCATCGCCGTTACAATCATGTTGTTCGTTCTCCTTCCTCCATGCTTCTTTTTCTTCATGTTCGCCATACCCTGGGCATTCTCCCCATCCTCCTTTGCTCTTGTTGCGAAGGCTCCTCCTTGGAGAGCCTCTGGGGGCCTCACCAAAGTTCTCAGGCTCTCTTAAAGCCTTCTGGAGGCCTCCTGGGTGTGTTCTGGGGGCCGCTGGGGGCTTCCTCGGGCCACCCTGCCTCCAACCGCGGTCTCCCTGAACGACCGGGTCACGATTTGAAATGCTTCGGAGGGTGTCTTGGGGCCATCTTGGGCCGCCATGGTGCTCTCTTGGGGCCATTTTGGACTCCTGTTGTGCCGTTTCGGGGCTCCCTTGGACTGCCTGGAAGCCCTTTCGGATGGTTGTGGGGCGATTTTGGAGCCTCCCAGGCGGCTTCGGACGCCTAGGAGCCGCCGTCTTGGAGCGTCGGGAAGCCGAAAAGAGGATAACCCCCAATGCACTAAAAACTTATATAGAATCAATGATTTTTGCCTCTTGGGGCCTTCTTGGGAGTGCTCTTGGAGGCCTCTTAGTACGTTTTGGAGCGATCTTTCGGGGTATGACGGCTTCTTGGAGCGCTCTTGTGCTGTCTTGGGGATCTCTGGGGCGTCTCCGGTGACCCCCCTGATCGCCCTGGGTGCGCTGCGAAGGCTTGGCAAAACGAGCGCCCTGCGAGGCCCAGGGGGCCGCTTCGAGGCCCGTCCGGAGGGTCCCAAAGCTCCAGGTCCCGGGGGTTCGGTTTTAGGGGGGGGGGGGGGGATGGGTTTTCCCCCCGCCCGGGCTTATAAAAATATAGGAATATATGTATATATATCTATATATATATATATATACAAGACTGCATTGGCGCTTCGCGCCATGCACCTTGGTCCTTGAAGTTTGGTGTACAGGCGGAATAGCAGGAAGGTCAAGCCGACAATTTAGCGATAACTCCTTGTTGCCTTTTCCGGCATCGCCGCTATGATAATGTTTTTCGTTCTCCTTCCTCCATGCTTCTTTTTCTTCATTTTCGCCATACCCTGCGCATTCCCCCATCCTCCGCAGCTCTTTTTTGCGGAGGCTCCTCCTTGGAGAGCCTCTGGGGGCCTCACAAAGGTTGTTTCAGGCTTTCTTAAGGCCTTCTGGAGGCCTCCTGGGTGTATTCTGGGGGCCTCCGGGGCCTTCCTCGGGCCACCCTGCCTCCAACCGCGGTCTCCCTGAACGACCGGGTCACGATTTGGAATGCTTCGGAGGGTGTCTTGGGGCCATCTTGGGCCGCCATGGGGCTCTCTGAGGGCCATCTTGGACCCGTGTTGTGCCGTTTTGGGGCTCTCTTGGACTGCCCGGAAGCCCTTTCGGATGGTTGTGGGGCGATTTTGCAGCCTCCCAGGCGGCTTCGGACGCCTAGGAGACTGCCGTCTTGGAACGTCGGGAAGCCGAAAAGAGGATAACCCCCAAATTCACTAAAAACCAACAGAAAATCAATGATTTTTGCCTCTTGGGGCCTTCTTGGGAGTGCTCTTGGAGGCCTCTTTGGGACTGTCCTTGAGGCCTCTTAGGTCATCTGCAGGTCACGTCGGTCACTCTTGGAGCGCTCTTGTGCTGTCTTGGGGGTATCTGGGACGTCTCCGATGACTCCCCTGATCGTCTTTAGGTGTACTGGGAAGGCTTGGCAAAACGCCCTGCGAGGCTCGGGGGACCGCTTTGAGGCCCGTCCAGAGGGTCCCAAAGCCCCAGATCCCGGGAGTCCAGTTTTGGGGAGGGACCCCTTTCGCGTTCCGCCCGGATACACACATATAGATATATGTATATATGTATATATGTATATATACACATGTATATACATATATATATATATACATATGTATGTATGTATATGTATATTTATGCATACATATATATATAGAGAGAGAG
Organism: Prorocentrum cordatum; assembly: GCA_963575745.1. Lineage (NCBI taxonomy): Eukaryota > Dinophyceae > Prorocentrales > Prorocentraceae > Prorocentrum > Prorocentrum cordatum. The sequence continues at coordinate 22,714 of CAUYUJ010010176.1, forward strand.
AGAGAGAGAGAGAGAGAGAGAGATGAGGGAATGCAAGACTGCATTGGCGCTTCGCGCCATGCACCTTGGTCCTTGAAGTTTGGTGTACAGGCGGAATAGCAGGAAGGTCAAGCCAACAATTTAACGATAACTCCTTGTTGCCTTTTCTGGCATCGCCGCTATGATAATGTTATTCGTTCTCCTTCCTCCATGCTTCTTTTTCTTCATTTTCGCCATACCCTGCGCATTCCCCCCGTCCCCCGCAGCTCTTTTTTGCGGAGGCTCCTCCTTGGAGAGCCTCTGGGGGCCTCACAAAGGTTGTTTCAGGCTTTCTTAAGGCCTTCTGGAGGCCTCCTGGGTGTATTCTGGGGGCCTCTGGGGGCTTCCTCGGGCCACCCTGCCTCCAACCGCGGTCTCCCTGAACGACCGGGTCATGATTTGGAATGCTTCGGAGGGTTTCTTGGGGCCATCTTGGGCCGCCATGGGGCTCTCTGAGGGCCATCTTGGACCCGTGTTGTGCCGTTTTGGGGCTCTCTTGGACTGCCCGGAAGCCCTTTCGGATGGTTGTGGGGCGATTTTGCAGCCTCCCAGGCGGCTTCGGACGCCCAGAAGACCGCCGTCTTGGAGCGCCGGGAAGCCGAAAAGAGGACAACACCCAAATTCACCAAAAACCAACAGACAATCAATGATTTTTGCCTCTTGGGGCCTTCTTGGGAGTGCTCTTGGAGGCCTCTTTGGGGCTGTCCTGGAGGCCTCTTAGGTCATCTGCAGGTCACGTCGGTCACTCTTGGAGCGCTCTTGTGCTGTCTTGGGGGTCTCCTGGGACGTCTCCGATGACCCCCCTGATCGCCTTTAGGTGTACTGGGAAGGCTTGGCAAAACGCCCTGCGAGGCCGGGGGGGGCGCTTCGAGGCCCGTCCAGAGGGTCCCAAAGCCCCAGATCCCGGGAGTCCAGTTTTGGGGGGGGGGGACCCCTTTCGCGTTCCGCCCGGATTGTATATATAAATATGTATAGATAGATGTGGGAATATGTATATATATATATATATATATATATGTATATATATGTATGTATATACATATATATATATACATACATACATGTGTATTTATTTATATATATATATATATATGTGCTGCACCATCCCCTTTCACCTGAACTCCCTATTGGGCCACGAGGGCTTTACCACGGTGCCGACTGTGAGGATTCTCTCAGTCTGTGATGGCACACCCTCAAGATTGTCACTGCCCTGGGCTGGCTGAGCTGAGGGAGACAGGGATCACTTCGAGGCCGGTCAGGCTCGGGCTGGCGTGGCGCGACGCGGGGCTCGCCGCCGCGGGCTGCGAGCCGCGCGGAGGCGCAGCGCCGGCGCGCGTTCTTCGCGAGCGGTGTGGACGAGGAAGCATGTTGCCAAATCGTTTCCAGATGTTTTCAACATGGCTTAAACATGTCTCAAACGTGTTTGCTATAAAAAACAATGTTTGACATTTTGTCAGGCCATGTTCCCTACATTCAAAACACTTGTTAATTCCACGATCGGGTTGCTAGGGTGTCCATTGCCATGGCGTCCACAACACGAGCGGCGGGCAGATCCGTATCCGCACCCTCGCCGTCTGGGCTCCGAGGCGCGACCCCGCGAACACCCAGACCCCCTCGAGCAATGAAGAGATCACGACGGCAGGACTTTCGCCGTCTTCGGCCTCTGGGGTCCCTTACCGGGCCTCGGGACCGTCAACAAAAACGATTCGGGCTGAAGAACCGGTCCCAGGGGATAGGTCGAAACCTCTGGGGGTCGACGCCATGAAAAAATCATGACGTCGGGGGTCTGGGGATACGCGGTCGCACAGATACTGTCCGCGCGGGACCTCCGCCGAAAACGCGCGGGGTCGCTGCCCAGGGGTCCGTCTTGCGAGGCTGCGGGTATCGGCGGCGACGATAGGGGCGAACAGCCCAGGGGCGGGCATTACACGCATTCGCCCGTGAGCCTCTTCGAAGACATAGATCCTCGGCGCACCTGAATACATGTACTTCAGGAGGGGAAAAAACACAGACACAATTCATCGTCGATTCCCCAGCAAACATGGGGAAATAGGGAAGTGGGGGGGGGAAGACAAAAAACCAGAACATATGGGAAACTGTGGGGAATCCTGTAACGGGTGTCTATTTATTTGCGTGTCCCAGAAATCCGCCCCAACCAACAAAAAAAAAAAAAAAAACCCAAAAAAAAATCCCGCAAACCCCCCCCACACCCCACCAAAAAAAGAAAAAAAAAAAACACAACACCACAAACCAAAAAAAAAACAAAAAAAAGAAAAAAAAAAAAAAAAAAAAAAAATTAGATGTATTCTCTCCCTGCGTTTCGCCCCTGTCCCGTCGCCCTTGCGGGCACGGAGGAGGAGGAGGAGGAGGAGGAGAGGAGAGGAGGAGGAGGAGCAGGAGGAGAGGGGAGGGGACGGGAGGGGAGGGGGAGGAGGAGGAGGGGGAGGAGGAGGGGGAGGGCGAGGGGGAGGGGGACAAGCTAGGTGCGCTCGCGTCATATCTGACATCCTAGCCCTCCCTCCCATCCCTTACCATGGCGTAGATCCCCTCTCTACTCGCACAGTCGGATGTCGAGCAGGGCAATGATCCCGAAAGGGTACGCGATGCATTGTAGAGCACGGCATGGCATGGCGTAGAAGAGCACCGCAAAGCGTAGCATCAACGTAGCATTGCATTGCATGCCGTGCATGGCACGGGAAATGACGCCAGCGCTGCAGCGGGAGCACGAGTCGGAACGAGCGGAAGCGCGGAAATGAGGCCAGTGCTGCAGCGGGAGCACGATTCGGAACGAGCGGAAGCACGGAAATGAGGCCAGCGCTGCAGCGGGAGCACGATTCGGAACGAGCGGGGCCCGAAAATGAGGCCGGCGCCTCGGCGAGAGCAGCATTTTGAACAAAAATGCAGGCGAAAACCCAACTCCCGGGAATCCTGTGTGTAAAAAAGCAGGACGCGGGGGGGGGGGTCGGCTACTTTCAGGCCGCCATCGGGGGAAGAGGGAGAGTAGTATTCATACTGAGTAATTGTGGAGGAGGAGGAGGAGGAGGCGGAGGAGGAAGAGGAGGAGGAGGAGGAGGAGAGGGAGAAGGAGGAGGAGGAGGAGGAGGAGGGGGGGAGGGGGAGGGGGAGAAGGAGGAAGAGGAGGATAAAGAGATCAGCTTCTCGCCCACGGGTGCCGCGCACCCTCCCCGCGCCGCCACTGCGCGCTGGCCGCGGCGCCTCGTCCTGGCGCCCCTCGCGGGGCACCCGCGCACGTTTGAGTCGGGCGTGTCCCTCTACAGTTATGTTGCTCCCATCGTACTTAAGGACCACATCCCAGAAGTAATTTCGAGCACCTGGAAGAGTGTAGAAAGAGTGTCGAGATAGTGTCGAAACAGTATCGGACGAGTGTCTCCCAGGGCCCGACTCGTGAACACCCTCAAGTTTTTGGGTGTTTTTTTTTTTTTCTGGCGCTAGACATTCTTTCTGGAGGACACGGCGGCTGAAGTAGGTTGGAACAGCATAACTCTACAAGAGGAATGTTCAAATCTAGTTTTTCTTCTGTTTTAAAAAGTCGGGGGGACAATTTTTTGATGATTTGGCAATTTTGGGGTACTGTTTGACTAATTGTTATTATTCGTCCACGCTCCCCCGTGTAGGGGGGGGGACGTGCCCGACCTAAGCGTGCGTGCCTTCCTGCCGTGCGCCCAGGATGGCCCCGACCAAGGTCGCACCCGGTTTATCAGGAGGGAAAGAAACACACAGACACAATTAATCGACGACCCCAGGAAAATCTGGGAAAATATGGGAAGTGGGGGGAAGGCAACAACCCAGAAAATATAGGAAAATACGGTGAATAATTCTGAGCCCTCCTGCGTTGGGTTCTCGTTTTGAATAGAGCACTGCTCGCGCGTCTCCTTCCAACCCCCTCCCGTCCCTCTCTTCCCCCCTGCCTTTCGCCTCGCTCGTCGCTGCGTGCCAGCTGGGGGGCTGCGATCTGTGAAACTGTCGCCACTTTCGAGGCCTGCTGGGGGGCCCAGCGCAGTGGGTACCCACGGCGGACTCAACTTGGACCTCGCCATCCCTGGGGGGCTGCGATCTGTGAAACTGTCGCCACTTTCAAAGCCTGCTGGGGGGCCCAGCACAGTGGGCACCCACGGCGGACTCAAATGGGACCTCGCCGTCCCTGGGGGGCTGCGATCTGTAAAGCTGTCGCCACTTTCGAGGCCTGCTTGGGGGCCCAGCACAGTGGGTACCCACGGCGGACTCAAATGGGACCTCGCCATCCCTGGGGGGCTGCGATCTGTGAAGCTGTCGCTACTTTCGAGGCCTGCTGGGGGGCCCAGCACAGTGGGTACCCACGGCGGACTCAAATGGGACCTCGCCGTCCCTGGGGGGCTGCGATCTGTAAAACTGTCGCCACTTTCGAGGCCTGCTTGGGGGCCCAGCACAGTGGGTACCCACGGCGGACTCAAATGGGACCTCGCCATCCCTGGGGGGCTGCGATCTGTGAAATTGTCGCCACTTTCGAGGCCAGCTGGGGGGGCCCAGCACAGTGGGCACCCACCGCGGACTCGAATGGGACCTCGCCATCCCTGGGGGGCTGCGATCTGTGAAACTGTCGCCACTTTCGCGGCCTGCTGGGGGGCCCAGCGCAGTGGGTACCCACAGCGGACCCAAATGGGACCTCGCCATCCCTGGGGGGCTGCGATCTGTGAAGCTGTCGCTACTTTCGAGGCCTGCTGGGGGGCCCAGCACAGTGGGTACCCACGGCGGACTCAAATGGGACCTCGCCATCCCTGGGGGGTTGCGATCTGTGAAACTGTCGCCACTTCCGAGGCCTGCTGGGGGGCCCAGCACAGTGGGTACCCACGGCGGACTCAAATGTGACGTCGCCATCCTTGGGGGGCTGCGATCTGTGAAACTGTCGCCACTTTCGAGGCTTGCTGAGGGGCCCAGCACAGTGGGTACCCACCGCAGATTCAAATTAGACCTCGCCATCCCTGGGGGGCTGCGATTTGCGAAACTGTCGCCACGTTCGAGGCCTGCTGAGGGGCCCAGCACAGTGGGTACCCACCGGAGATTTAAATTAGACCTCGCCATCCCTGGGGGGCTGCGATCTGTGAAACTGTCGCCACTTTCGAGGGCCGCTGAGGGGCCCAGCGCAGTGGGTACCCACTGCAGATTCAAATTAGACCTCGCCATCCCTGGGGGGCTGCGATCTGTGAAGCTGTCGCCACTTTCGAGGCCTGCTGGCCCATCCCTCCGCCCCCCTTGTGCGCGCCGCTAAAAGGATGTTGCCGCCGTCGCCGCCCTGTCGCCGCCTCGTCGCCGCCTCGTCGCCGCACGTCGTTTGGGCCTGCGCCCTCGCCGCCCGTCGCCGCCGCTAGCTTGTAACACATAGCTTGCGTTGCGTTGCTCTGCGTTGCTGTGTGCTGCTTTGCTTGTGCTGCTGCCTTCTCCTCTTCTTCTCCTCCCTTCCCCTGCTGCTCTTCTCTTTCTTCCTAAGCCACGGGGCGGCCCTCTCGCGCTGGTAGAAAATTGTTGCATTGCTGTGCTCTGCGCTGCTATGTGTTTCATTGCTTCGCGTTGCACAGCTCAGAAGTCACAACATATGGTACTTTGTTCTAAAGAAAGTCGGATCCCCACTCCCCCAGCGCGATCGATGCACATGTTTTGCGTTGCAGTGTACATTTGATGATGCCCCATTGTCCGTCCTAAATATGAGGCCGCGCCATCCCTGACCAGCCGGGTTCGACCCCCCCCCGCCATCCTCTGCAACAGTATCTATGCGCGCGCAGTAGAATCCCTAGCAACACATGGGACGAAGTGCACGGGCGCGTCGTCGCGCGCGCATGCCGGAATCCTTCAAAAACTTCGGGTTCCAGAAGGATGTCAAAATCGAATGTCCAAAAAACATGTTAAACACAGATGGTTTCGCAACGCGGGTTTTCAAAGCAAAACGCCCGCGATCTTGCGAATTCTTAAGGGAGCATGCGTTTTTTCCCCCCCCCAAACATGTCCAGGAAATGCTACCAAACGTGTTTAGCCCGCGCATGTCGAGATCGTTCGAACGCCCTTGCGCGCTTGCCGTTGCGAGAATTCTGTGCAACAAATGAAACGAAGTACGCACGCGCGCGTCGTCGCGGGCGCATGCCGAACTCTGTCCAAAACTTTGGGTTTCGCAGCGATTTCAGAACCGACTATCCAAAACACATTCAAAACCACATGGTTTCGCAACATCAATTTTCAAAAAAAACTTGCGCGTGCGCTCTTGCGAACTCTCAAGGAAACCATCGGTCTTTCAACATTGTCATAGAGTTCTGCCAAACGGGCCTCTGGCGCCGCATGCCGACATCATTCGCACGCCCTTGCGCGCGAGTTGGGGGGGGCACGATCCGTGTCAAATAAAACCATGCGGGCCACTCTCGCGCGTCGGCCGCGCCGCGCGCGCATGTCGAACTTTCCCCAAAACCTTCATCACCGACGCGAGGATACCGTCATCGTCGCCGGCGTGATAAGCATCGGCGCCCGCACTGGCCGCGCCTTCGTCGGTGCGAACATCGCCACCAGCATCGCTTCTATCATCATCGTGTCTACCGTTGTCGGCGTTGCCATGATACCGCGCCCGCTCAAGTCGCCGATTCGCAGTGAAGTGCCCGCTGGGATGCGCCCAGCGGTCAGCGCCATCGCGGCCGCGCCGGCGGCGCCAAGCTGGCTGGCCGCTGCGCGCGCGTGCTAGGGTTGGCTCGGCCGCAGAGATGCACCAGCCAACGCCAAGCATGCATCGCAATCGCCACCGCATGGGTGTGTGGGATGTTTGCAAAAGCGTGGGATGTGTCAACTCGTTGGTTAAAATATATTGCAGCACGTACACTGTATCACATTGTTTGCTTCTCCCATACTGCGCAACATAGATTGCACCGCTACTTTCCGTTATATAATATATATATATATATATATATATATATATATATTAAATTATATTACACATCGATCGCGCAACATCTACTACACATCATATGGGCCACACAGACACCACATATTTTGCACATAACCAACTGCGCACTCTTGATTGCACAGCATATAACGCACCACGCTGATTTGATTACATATGCATATAGTGCTCCACGCATGTTGTACCACATCGGTTATCTTTTCTGCAAGAGTATTAGGACCT
>CAUYUJ010010177.1:0-29880 GCA_963575745.1 Prorocentrum cordatum
GCGTTCAGGGTGCTCCGGGTTTCCCCTCAGGGGCACCTCGCGCGCGGGTTTTCAGGGTTGGGTTTCTTGCACGGGTTTCTTGCGGCCGCGCCCGCACTGCAGATCCCTCCTATCCCAGTGCTCCTCCCATCCCAGTGCTCCTCCTCCGCGCCGCGGAGGATCGCGGGTGCGACGCGCCCACCCAGCTGCCCTACGACTGCTTCGACGGCCTCGCGGAGTTCGAGACGCACTGGAGCCTGGACCAGAAGGCGTGGTGCTGCCAGAACGAAGGCCCGCCGCGCCGAGAGCCACCCCTCCTCCCTCCTCCCTCCCTCCTTCTCCTCCCTCCTCCTCCCCCCTCCCTCCTGTCTCCCCCCCCTCCCTCCTCCCTCCTCCCTCCTCCCTCCTCCCTCCTCCCTCCTCCTCCTCCTCCTCCTCCTCCTCCTGCTTCTCCTCCTCCTCCTCCTCCTCCTCCTCCTCCTCCTGCTTCACCGCGACCCCGGCACCCAGCCCTCTTTAGGATGGGTGGCCACCGGGGTCAGGCGTGTGAGGGCGCCGTCCAGTCCCAGCAGCACTATACACCCCCTCGGCCTGCGGGCAACGGCCCCTGACCCAGGCTGGGGGGGAAGTGAAACAAGCGAAAGTAACACACCTGCGAGGGCGGCCCGTGAGGGGGAAGGAGGGGGCGGGGGGCGGGGGGCGGTCATCGTGTCGTGGCGTTGGAATGGCTGCCGTCTCCTCCTCAACCTGTACCTCCTCATCAGTCTCAACGTGGTTGTTTTTCTGCCTCCGCCTCATCCTCCTCCTCCTCAGCCTCTACGTGCTCCTCCGTGCCACGGCCGCTTCTCCTCTTCCTCCTCCTCCTCCTCCTCCTCCTCCTCCTCCTCCTCTCCCCCCTCCCTCCGACAGTCGAAGAACACAGCTCGGGTATAGTCAGGACCCCAGGTAAGAGGACCCGGTCAGCCGTAGGGCCCTGGAGCCCCTGAATTGGCCAGAATCACTAAACAAGGTCTGCCGTAACTGGTGTTTTTTCGGGCGACGGCAGTTCCTGTTAATGGCACGGGGCGGGGGGGCGTCCCCCACCAGGTCCCACTAAACCCAGTTCTACCAACGCCCGAAAAACGCGCCATAAACATAAACTTTTGGCGCTCCGCGTGGATCTCTTGGATCCGCGCTGGGCCCCCCTGGCGCGCTCCGCGCGCCAGGGAGGGAGGGGTCCAGCGCAGACCCAAGAAATCCGCGCGGAGCGCCAAAAGTTACTGTTTATGGCGTTTTTTTTTCGACGAAGGCATCTATGCACCACCACTGCGCCAGGGCCAGGGGCCATCCCGGGCCCCCAGGCTTGTACACCATCCTGGGGCCTAGGATGGCCCTGGCCTTGGTACGGTGGTGCTGTATAGATGCCTTCTGCGTATCTCAGGGCTGGACCTACACTGTGTTTTGCTGGACTTCGGCCGTGCTTTGTTTTTCGTGTTGGGAGGGAGGTACGGGAAAACGGGTAGAGCAAAACGAAAACAAAACGAAAAGCAACGTCTAGGTCCAGCCCTGGTATAGATGCCCTCTGCGTATTTGTTTCTGCTTGTGCACAGCCCTCTGCTCCTGCTCGCCCCTATGGCCCCCTCTGCAGCGACGACCTCCGCTGAGGCCTGCGCGGAGGCCAGGTCGGCCCCTGCCCTGGCTGCCCGTTGTCTGCGCTTCGGACGGCGTGCCATGCCTGGCATCAAGTCGAGCCTGTCCCTCTGCAGGGGGGGAATTCAAAAAAAAAGTCAAAAATAGTCAGGGGACGATTTGTTGGTGGTATTTTTGGCAATGTTTGAGTATTTGTTAGACTTTTTTTCTCGTCCAAAATCCGCCTGTAGGGGGACATGCACGACCTGCGCCTGGCACCATCGCACCCTTCCCCTTGCTCCCCTCCGTTTTCCCCCCGGCAGAGTCCAGCGCCGGGATTGTCCGTTCAAGAGTGGAAAGATTTGTTGGCCTGATGGAGCCCCTGGCGTGGCCTCCTCCCCCTCCTCCTCCCCCTCCTCCTCCTCCTCCTCCTCCTCCTCATCATCCTCATCATCATCATCATCATCATCATCATCATCATCATCATCATCATCATCATCATCATCATCATAATTTGTCTCGTCTTTTCCTTCCTCTTCTTCCTCATCATCTGCCTCCCTCCTCTCGCCCCTGCCGCTTCTGCTTGCGGCGTACCCCTCACACGCTACCTGCCCCCAAAGGGAGCTCCACATATGGCCGCAGAGGGTGCGTCCGCATGGCGTCCTCGCGCTGATTTCGGCACACCCCTCAGGCGCTTCCTGCACCCTACGGGGCCCACCGCGGGCCGCAGTGGGTGCGCCCGCACGGCGCCGCCGCGCCCCTCTCGCCACACCCCTTTCACGTCTCCTGCCTCCCAGGGAGCTCCACCTGTGGCCCCGGGGGGTGCGTCCACGTGGCGCCGCCGCGCCCATTTCGGCACACCCCCTCCGCACGCTTCCGGCCCCCCCGGGGGCTCCACCGCGGGCCCCAGCCGGTGCGTTCGCATGGCGCCGCCGCGCCCATGTCGGCGCACCCCCTCGGGCGCTTCCTGCCCCCCTTGGGAATGCCGCCGGGGTCCCTGGCGGGTGCGTCCGCACTGCGCCGCCGCGCCCAGTTCGGCACCGCTCACACGTTGCCTCGCCCCTCACACGTTGCTCGGCCAGACCCAGCTCAGGGGTCTCAGTAGTCCTTACAGTCTCCCCATTTCCAGGGCGCGTCGCGACTATCTCGATCGGATAGGTCGCGGCTTGTTCCCCAAGGTCTAACTGAGCCTCGAGCAGGGTCTCGAGTAGAGAGCTCAATTCTCGCTACGCGAACGCTGTAAACCCTGTACTCCCCTCCACTCCTGTGCCTGGCTGCCTCTCTCTCTGAGCATGGGTTAGGCTCCTCGCCTGGCGAAGCGGGTTCTGCTGTCGCCAGCTGCCCATCGATGGGGCATTGCGGATTGGTCTTTGGCGGCGAGCGAGTGGGGAAGTAAGAAGGAGAAAGCCTTCTCAGGAGACGGCGTGGCTTCTCAGAAGCCCTCGCGCCTTCTGAAAAGTTGTCCGTGTCTTCGGGGAAGGCTTGGAACACTTCTCAGAAGGCCGAGGGACTTCCGCGGCGGTACCTTTGCATGCGGTGCATGCGCAGCGGCCTTGTTCCATCCAGCCTTCCTGCCAAGTGCGAGGGCATGGGTAGACGGCACAGGCTGTGGTGTGCACCATGATGTGTTATGCAGTGCTTGTGGCAGCTATTCTCGTGAGAACGCAGCTTCCTCAGCGAAGTCCTGCTCTGGAGGCGTCGTGCGAGGCTCAGCCACTGCTTTCCGACTCAACCGTTTGTGGGAGTCGCGAGACCCTCGGATTTACCAGTCGCTCACGGACGATCGGCCAGTTCCGCTAGGTGCGCTCGTATTTGACTCGCTTCGGGGACGCCTCGGGTTCTTCCAGCGAGGGTCGGGGGAGGCGACAGCGGCTCTCCCGAAATGTCCGGCTAGGCGGTCGGCTCCAGCCGTCTCCACTGCCTTCTCGCCCCCTCGCCTCCTTCCCTCCAGACAGGCCCTCCGAGTCCACCCCAGTTCCCTTCCCGACGTACCCCTCGGCGAGGGGATTTCAGGTAGTAGGCCGCGCAAGCCGAGCACAGCAGGCATTGTTCGCCAGGCAAAAACTCCTCCTCCTCCTCCTCCTCCTCCTCGTCCTCCTCCTCCTCCTCCTCGTCCTCCTCCTCCTCATCATCATCCTCTTCCTCCTCCTCCCCCCTCCCCTCCTCCTCCCCTCCCTCCTCCTCCTTCCCCCTTCCCCCTCCCCCTCCCCCTCCCTCTCCCCCTCCCTCCCCCTCCCCATCCCCTCCCTCATCATAGATGTGTGCCCGGTGGCTGTCGTGACGGCTCTGTGCTGGTTGCCTGCACGCAGAGTAGAGCATGCATATCTGGAGCCCGATGTGCCAAGCTTGCAGCGCCTCGCCGCGGTCCTTGCCACAGCAAGTGCAACCCCGAATGTTGGAATAAGATATGCGAAGGACTCCGCCCTAGAGAGAAGTGGGCCGCTTTGCGATTAGACGATTCCAGCGTGCTTCATGCGCGCAGCGGGGCGGTACTAAATTTAGCGGTCGTCCATCGCTGCCCCCTCCCCGCACGCGAACCAAGAAGAATTGATGATGTCGTTGTTAACAGTAATTCCGTTGTTGTTATTGATCCCTCCGTTTTCTTCCTTTTCTGCCGTCACTTCTCATCCTCCAATCCCTCGGCATCCCTCCCAGAGGCCTCCAGAGACCCTTCGGATCTCCCCAGGGATCTTTCGGAGGTCTCTCTTCAGAGATCTTTCGGAGGCCTCTGGGGTGCTGTCTCGCCTCCCCCCTCCTCCCTCGCCTCCTCCCCTCCCTACCCCCCCCTCCTCCCTCTCCTCCCCCCCTCCTCCCTCTCCTCCTCCCCTCCCTCCCCTCTGCTCCGCTCTGCTCCTCTATCCCTCCGTCCCTCCATCCCAGAGGGTCGCGGTGGATTATGCGCCAAGGTTGCCAGGCAGGTCCGTTTCAAAGCGGAGCCCGCGCCAAAACGGCATGCCCCCAAGTGTTTTGGTCTGTCACAGGGGATGGCGCTCTTCGCAGTGAACAGGAAAGGAAATATTGCATGGACGTCTGAGGAGGAGGGCACTTCGGACGGGAGGGTACATTGCAGCATCGGTGGCGCGTCCTGGGCTCATTCTGGTCCTCCCTCCTCCTCCTCCTCCTCCTTCTCCTCCTCCTCCTTCTCCTCCTCCTTCTCCTCCTCCTCCTCCTCATCCTCCTCCATCGGCGGCAGTGGAGCGGGTCCGCCCCGTCCACCCCTGGGGGGGGGCGACCCGGCCTGCCTGAGAGCTGCCTACGCGTGTCACCCCTGGGGTGGCGATCCGACTTGCGATGGCGCGGGTCCCCCTTTGTCAACCCTAAGGTGGCGCCTCGGCCTGCTGCAGAGCAGATCTCCGTGCTGCCCTGATGCGGAGCGGGTCCCCCCTGGTCACCGCCAGGATGGCGATCCTCCCTGCGGTCGGTGTAGCAGGTGCACATGTCCCCACTAGAGTAGCAAGCCGCCCTGCCTTGTGGCGCCCAGTGAGCTGCCCCGGGCCCCCCTACAAGGTTGGAAATCCAGCGTCTGACGCTGTTATGGGGGATGCTGGGCCATTCTCTGATTCAGGTGGTGAAGCTCGCATCATGACTTATCACTTGTATGGTAGGAAGCGGTAGGGGCTATCGTGAAGCCCCCCCCGACAAACCAAATGTGTCGAACAGAGGTGGCTGTCTTGGGGTATGCTGACCACGCATACCATCCACCAACATCAGGTGCCAACAACAGTCCCTGCACAGGTTCTGGGACCAGAAGGTTTATCGTTCAACCTTCACAAGCACCTCCAAAGAGTTATGCTACCCTCAAAAGCATTAGCACTACACTGCAATCCTCCTCCTCGTCTTCGGCCTCCTCTTCCTCCTCCTCCTCCTCCTCCTCCTCCTCCTCCTCCACCTCTTTCTCACTCCCCCTGACCCCAAATCTGTCGTACCTTGGGCGATATTGCAAGTAGGGCGGAAAGTTCCGCTCTGCGTTTCAAGCTCCTTTCACGCCGATTCCTACCTTTTTTGCTGTCGCTCCTTCCCCCACATTCTTACGGAGGCATCCGCTCTGTTTTGTTTTCCTCAAGACTTCCGCCTAGATGTTCGCGTGGTTCTGGGTGCATTTCCGACATAAATTCAAGTAGGAGAATCAACCAAAGTATGGCGGATCCAGAGTCAGGGCAAGGGGGAGGGACGTTTCGGGCTCGAGGTCGAATGTTTCGGGCGTTTTCGTAGGTAGGTCCTCGGCGGCTTTGCAGCCTCGGGGTGCTTTCCGGCAGCTGCGCCTCGCCGAGGGCGTTTTGGGGGGGCCCCGATCCATCCAAACGGCCGCCCGAGAGCCGAGTCATGACCCGAACATCGAGTCGGGAGGTCTCCGCTCCCTCGACCATCGAAGCTCGATCCCCGATCGTCGAATCGGCGTCCCCCCAGCATACTTATACTATGTGTTCGTCGCCCCCCCAGGGGCGACGCGCGCACCGAGAAATCTTGTAGTATATGCGTCGTGGCGGGCGCTTTCTGGCCACACCGCTCGAGAAACGATATACTACAAGATGGGTATACTATATGTTCGGGTCGGACGCGCGCCTCCAAGGCGGACATGTAGTATTAGTATGTCTCTGTGCGTCCCATCGAATCTCGATTCTCCGTCCCCGACCCTCCATCCCCAATCCTCGGCCCTCGATCCCCGATCCTCCGTCCTCTGCCCGCGGCCCTCGAGCCTCGAGCCTCCAATATCCGATCCTCGGCCTCCGGCCCGCGGCCCTCAGACCGCTGCCCTCGACGCCCGACCCCGCCCGTCCCTCCTCCTCCTCCCCCTCCTCCTCCTCCTCCTCCTCCCCCTCCTCCTCCTCCTCCTCTCCTCCTCCTCCTCCTCCTCCTCCTCCTCCTCCTCTCCTCCCCTCTGCCGTCTTTACTTCTCTCCCACTCCTCCTCCTCCTCTCCTCCTCCTCCTCTCTCCTCCTCCTCCTCCTCCTCCTCCTCCTCCTCCCCCTCCTCCTCCCTCCTCCTCCTCCTCCTCCTCCTCCTCCTCCTCCTCCTCCTCCTCCTCCTCCTCGGTGCCGCTGCCCCTCCCCCCCGGGCCCCCCTGGGGCGGAGGCCTGGGCTGCCCCTCGATGACGTCGCTGCCCTTCGACTGCTACGAGGGGCTGGCGCGCCCCCCCCAGCGGGGCGGCCGGGGCCCGCCGCGCCGCCTCCGGCCCCGCACCAGACTTCGGGGGGAGGAAAGCGTACCTTCGATGCTCGTTTTGGGGGACCTTCCTGGGGGCCACCTAATGGATCTGTTCGACGCAGGTTCGACTCAAGTTCGACTCAAGTTCGACTCAGGTTCGACTCAGATTCGACTCAGGTTCGACTCAGGTTCGACGCAGCTTCGACGCAGCTTCGGCGCACGAGTGGAGCGAGTGGCTGCAGGAAGGTCCCCAGAGTGAGCATCCAATGTACCTGTACCTCTGCCCTCCCCTCGCTCTCCCCGTTGTGGGCCTCCTCGGCCTCCGTCGTCGCCACCGCTGGATTCGCCTCGAGGTCCCTGCCAGAGCGCAGCCCGGGAGAGGTCCGGGGAGCAGTGGCAGCAGTAGCTTTTGGTGCCCCCAGAATTTCCAGGGCCGGTCTGGAGAGGTCGCCGCGGCGATCGTGGCGGCCACAAGTCTCGAAGAAGTGAAAACGGCATGAACGTGATTTTTTTGGCGCGCCGCGGCGACCTCTGTAGGGGAACGAATGACATAAACATAAACTTTGGGAGGTTCGCACGGATTCATCGGATCCAAGAAATCCGCGCGGACCTGCGAGTTTTGATGTTATGTTATGTCTGTCTAGGTGTCGGAGCAGATGGGTTCGGAGGATCGCGCCGCATCGCCGATGCATCGTCGATGCGGCTCGATGTGGATCCCGAGTTTCTCGACGACGACGTCGCCGTTGCATCACCGACGTTGCAGGTGCATCGCCGATGCATCGCCGCGGCGATCGTGGCGGCCACGAGTTTCGAAGAAGAGAAAAAACGGCACAAGCACAAACTTTGGCGCTCCCGCGCGGATTTCTTGGCTCTGTTCTGGGAGCGCCCCTGGCGGCGCCTCCGGCGCCGCCCCTGGCGCGCTCCGGCGGAGCGCCAAAAGTTCATGTGTTTGCCGGCTTGTCTTCTAAAATTAGCATGGCTCTTGTCTCGGAGTGGCATGCCCCTCTCCAGGCCCCCGCCCCTCGCTCTGCGATGTGGACGCCGCTCGCAATTAGTTGACAGCGTAGCGACAGAGAGTCGTCGATCTGTGTCCAACGTGGGAAGTCATGATTTGAAAGAGCGTGTTCTACCGCTGCTGGCGGAAAACCGGGGGAGGTCACTACCGGTTCGACCCCCCCCCCCCTCCAGAAAACCGGGGGGTTCGTACCAGTTCGAATCGAACCCCTCCCCCCCCCCCAGTCCATCATGAAAAGTGGGGGGGAGTCACTACCGGTTCGAACCCCCCCCCTCCCCCTCGAAATCGGGGGGGGGGTCACTATCGATTCGAATCCTTCCCCCCCTCGAAAACCGGGGGGGGGGTGCGGACAGTGGTGGGGACGGCGGTGGTGGTGGGGACAGTGGTGAGGGGACAGCGGGACAGTGGTGGGGACAGTGGGACAGTGGTGGGGACGGTATGAGGGCAATGGTGGGAACAGTGGGGACAGTGGGACAGTGGTGGGGACGGTGGTGGTGGGGACAGTGGTGTGGGGACGCTGGGAATGTGGTGGAAACAGTGGGACAGTGGAGGAGTCAGTGGTGGTGGGGACAGTGGTGAAGGCGGTGGCGAGGACGGCGGTGGGACAATGGGACAGAGGTACAGTGGGGACAGTGGTGGGGACAGTGGGGACAGTGGTGGGAACAGTGGGACAGCTCAGTGGGACAGCGGAGGAGTCAGTGGGACATTGGGGACAGTGGGGATAGTCGGGCAGTGGCTGGGGTCGTGGAGAAAGTGGGGAGAGTGGAACCGTGGTGGGAACAGTGGTGGAGACAGTGGGGACAGTGCGACAGTGGTGGGGGCACTGGTGGGGACAGTAGGGACGGTGGTGGAACCAGCGGGGACAGTGGTGGTGAGGACAGTGGTGCTGGGAACAACAGTGGGGGATGTGGTGCGGACGGTGGTAGGGACCGGGAGTCGTTTGCTGGCGGTGAGGTGGGGGGGGGAGGAGTTCGAACGGTAGTGACCCCCCTCCGGTTTTCGAGGGGGGGGGGGTTCGAACCGGTAGTGACACCCCCGGTTTTCAGGGTGAGGGAGGGGGGGTTAGGGGAGGGGGGGGGGTTGCCGGGGGAGGGGGGGGGGGGGGGGGTCCAGGCGGGGCGGGGGGGGATTTTCGGAGGGGGGGGACCCCCGGGTTCCGGAGGAAGAGGGGGGGGAATTTTCCACAGTAAAGCGGCGGTGGATGATGCTCTCTCCATGATATACCACGCAACCACAGGGGTCGACCAGAACGTTGCTTCGACAATCCTGTCGAGTTCCTTCCTGTCGCGAACTAGGTATTTGGCGACGGTGCCGACACCTGGATGCCTTGCATGCGATTTCTTCAAGTAGGTTATCTTCATTTTGGTGACGGCGCCTTTGGTGAACCACCGAGTGCCCTCGCGCGCTATCGAGATTCGGCAAAAGACTGGCAGAATAATCGCTCGCCAGCCAAAACCTAATTCTCGCATTGTTTGATTTGGCGATGACGTCGTAAAGAACGTCCCCACGGAACAAACTAAGCGAAACATCAGAAAGTAGAAGTATCTCGGACCGTTTCTTTTTTCTCTACGTTTTGTTCTGCTTTCGCTCTGAGGCCACCACTGGCCACTCCACGACTTTGGGAGTTGTGCCAGAACGCTGTTTTGGGCAATCGGTCAGGCTGCTTTCGCTCCGAAACGCTTCACAACGAAAACTACACGAAAACTCAAAACACTTATTTTGCAGACCCCTGCTGGGAACGGGAACAGCATGCGCGTGGGCAGGTCTAGCTCTGATGCTGGGGCTCTAGGCCTCCCATACGGGGTTCGAGCAGATGGGGCCAGAGGATCGCGCCGCATTTCCGATGCACCGCCGATGCACCGCCGATGCACCGCCGATGCACCGCCGATGCACCGCCGATGCGGCTTGATGCGGAGCCCGACTTTCTACACGCCGATGGTGCCGATGCATCGCCGACGTCGCCATGCATCGGTAATACATCGGCGATGCATCGGCGATGCGGCGCGATCCTCCGACACCATCTAACCCCATCTACTCGGACCGGGAGGCCTCTAAACGTACGCGCGGGCAGGTTTAGCTCCGATGCTAGGGCCAGAAAAAACGAGATAGCTACCCAGCTACCCATCCCGACGTCTGGCCAGGCCTCCCTACCCTCCAACATCGTCTAATCCCTGTAATCTCCGCCTTGTCCCCCCTGCCTCCAATATTTTTCCTCATCCTCATCCCGCCCCTTCTCTCCGATCTCACCCTCCGCATGACTCGAATGTCCTCCTTCCCCTTGCTCCAATCTCCTCCATTTCCCCCCATCGCTCCAATCTCCTCCTCCTCCTCCTCCTCCTCCTCCTCCTCCTCCCTCCAAGCTCCTGGCTCTCGTTGGAGGCTCCTTCAAACTTCATGACCAAGCGTTACAGAACGTGCAGCAGTCACACGTATGAAGGGCGGCCCTTTTTCAAACTAGGGCTCTCGCTTGAAACGCCTTCCAGCTGCAAGGCCATGTTTTTCAACACGTGCGGCTGCTGCACAGATGCAGGGCGAGCCGCTTGTAAGAAGGAGTTCTGGCTGGACACCTCGTTGACCTTTAGGACCCACTTCCTGGCGTGCACTGCAGCTAGACATCTGGAGGGCGGTTTCTTATCAAAACGGGTCCTCGCTTGCATGGTAGGATCGCGCCCTCCCTGAAAAGGACCCGCTTTTTAGGGATTTCTGAAAAGGACGGGGAGTTGGGACGAGAGGTTGTATTGAAGCGTCGTTCATGCATCATTCGCTCACTCTGGTCCTCCTCCTCCTCCTCCTCCTTCTTCACCTCCTCCTTCTTCACCTCCTCCTCCTCCTCCTCCTCCTCCTCCTTCTCCTCCTCCTCCTCCTCCTCCTCCTCCTCCTCCTCCACCCCCTCTTCCTCCACCTCCTCCCCCTCCTCCTCCTCCCCCTCCTCCTCCTTCTCCCCCTCCTCCTCCTCCTCCTCCTCTTCCTCCTCCTCCTCCTCCTCCTCCTCCTGCTCATTTTCCTCCTCCTCCTCCTCCTCCTCCTCCTCCTCCTCCTCCTTAGCATCATTCTCATGGCGAGCTACAGGCCAGAGAAGCTGGGAGGCCTCTGCGGCGCGGCCGCTGGAGCGGCCGGCCTGAGTGCTCCGCAGCCGCAGCGGAGACCCATGCCAAGAAGCATCTTGCTTGACTCCAAGGTGCCCCGGGTGTCTTGGGCTTCGGTGGCCTTGCCACGGAAAGCGTGACTTTCCCACATCAGAAACCTATGGACGTCCTGGGGTCTCGGGGTTGGGTTTCTTGTGGAAGGTTTCTCGTGGTCGGGCCCCTTCTGTCCTTCGCTCGTGCAATTTTTGCGGCGTCCAGGCCCTCGGGCCGACTGTGCACGAGGAGAACCGGGCCGCTGGCGTCACGGAGCAGCCTCGGGACTTCCACCGTGCCACCGTTCCAAGCCACTGGGGGTTTCTTCGGGCCAGGGAGGGGGCAGCCTCACAGACGGCCCACGATGAAACGTTGGCCCCCGAGGAGGGGACCTTTATTTAGGGCCCGAAGCGGGCACCTTCCTTCCTTCCCCCCCCCTTTATCACCCCCCATTACAGTAAACCCGCGTAGTAAGGATGGGCAACCTTCCCAAGGATACCCTTGCATCCTTGCCTCCTCAGTCCATCTTTGGCCACTTTTGTTGCCCGCGCCCTGCTCGATAAGCTTCGAAATGGGCGCCTAAGACCATTGCATCCTTATCGTGCATCCTTATGATACGGGTCGACTGTAGGGGTTTCCGAGGCCACCGTACGGTCTGTCACCGCATCGCCTTGGGATCCCTAAGTCCAGAGGGGTCTTGAAGTCTCTCGCTGTTGGCAGCATCCCTGGGGCCCGTCCCCAGGGCTTCGGCTTGTAGTCCTGGGGTAAGCCCGTCCTGGGGAAAGCGCAGAGGTCCTTGATCCGTTCCCCCCCCAGGACAATTAATGTCTTGTTTCCTCCTGCCTGCCCTGTCCAGTTCGACTGCGACGCCGGCTTCTCCAACTGGAAGGCAGGCTGGTCCTACGCGAAGAAGGACCATCCCGCCGCTTGCACACGCGGTTTTCGGCTGGACATCTTCTGAGATTTTCGGAAAAGGTCTTCGGGGGTCCACAGGAGTCCCTGAGTTGTCGGCCTACATCCTCCCCCAGTCCCTTCCCCGCCTCCTGCAACTCTTTTCCCCTCCCTTCCCCCCCGTCCGCCTCGCGCGTGTTCGCGCGGGAGGAGGAGGCGGAGGAGGAGGCGGATCAGGAGGAGGAGGAGGCGGAGGAGAAGGAGGAGGGGGAGGAGGAGGAGGAGGAGGAGGAGAAAGAGGAGAAAGAGGAGGAGTAGGAGCAGGACGAGGAGGAGGAGGAGGCGGAGGAGGAGGAGAAGGGGGAGGAGGACGTCATCAAGTACAAGGACGAACGCGACGCCATCCAGGGACAAGCCAACTACAGAGGTTACGGCAAGCAGCAGCCGCTCAACACCACCCTTCGATACAGAGCGAGGCAGCTCGCCGAGACAGAGCCCTCACGATTGGTGCTCACCACACCGTACATCTCCTCGTCCTCCTCCTCCTCTTCCTCCTCCTCCTCCTCCACGTCCTCCTCCTCCTCCTCCTCCTCCTCCTCCTCCTCCCTCCCTCCCCCTCCCTCCCTCCCTCCCTCCCTCCCTCCCTCCCTCCCTCATCCTCCTCCTCCTCCTCCTCCTCCTCCAGAAGGACGTCTTGGAGACCATGGGAGCCAAGGCCATGCACCCAACCACCGACGTGTGCATTCGCTCATGGGGCTTCCAGCACATCGCGCCGCAGACCATTGGGGGGCGACACAAGTCTCCGGGATCTGGAGACCATGTGCCGCCCCGCCGCTGCAGCCAGGACGAGATCAACCACGTCGACCGCTACGCCGCGTCACTAGGGCTACCATTCGGGCCATGACCATCGACGGCGCCGACATCCCGATGGGGTGTCGGCAGCCCACCCACATGGCCAGCCGATCTTGGTGAACTACGCCGCACTGGACTAGACCTTGTTTACAGGGACGTAGCTACGGACACAAAACACGAGAGCGGCAACGTCATCACCAGCTGGACCATCGACGACACGGACAACGTGGAAATGGAGTTGGTACCGCCGCCAGTGCTTACGCCCATCCAGCGTCCACCCACTGACACCACTCCATGGCCCCCCCCCGGCGCCCAAGGTCTGCATCCACGGCAAGTTCTTCGTGATCAAAATGACCGGCTGCGACCAGATATTTGAGGAGCATAAGGCAGATGTTGGCAAGCAGTTGGAAGAGGTGCGAGATCCCCACGAGCTGAACTAGGGCCTCGAGTACGGCGAGAAGCTCAATTTGGCAGGCCTTACCCAGGTACCATGGTTCCAGAGCCGATGCTCCGCCTGGCACTCGATACACTGCACCGCCTGAGGAGGAAAGGGCCCGAGCCTTCCCCACTGCCAGCCGATCGCGACTGCGGCCATAGTGCCCGTTGCCAGGCCAGCACCATCGGCTATTTTCATAATGGACGACGCACCCGACTGGGGAGCAGAATCCCCCTCCGTCAGGCGACCAGGGCGCAATCCATGCGCCTCACGCAGGACCACGCCTCTGACGTGCGAACCGATGGCGCGCAATCCCCCCCCCCACGCACGCGCGCGCACACGCGCGCGCGCACACGCACGCACGCGCGACCTCCACGCTGGTCTCCAGGCACGGGGGCCGCGCCGCGGCCCCGAGCCGCGAGCACTGGCGCCTGGCGCCGCGGCCGCCGAGGCATTCCCGAGCAGCGACGGCGCACGTCGAAGCCAAGACGCCCACGGGCATCGGCGGGGTGCTGTGCGGGAAGGATACTTCCCGGTAACGGTCGCATGCGATGCGGCCATGGACCACCCCGACGGCGACGTCAACCAGGTCCGCAAGGCCCGCGCAGACTGGAGCCCAGGGGACGAGCGATGGCGAGCGCATGGGCATCTGCCTGCCGATCATCAAAGGCGAGCGCGTCATCGCAACGAAGATCGAGGCTCCGCCCGACCCCGTGGCATGGACACCGACGGGCTGCTGGGCGCGGGGCGACTGGTCCCAAGACGAAGCTGCGCACGAGGCGCGCGAACAGGAAGAGGACCCCCCATCACCGCACCACAGCGCTGAGGGAACGCAGCGAAGCCGCATGACAGAGGACGAGGCCTACGTCACTAGCACCACCGACACGATTGTCAAGCTGCGTCTCCCCATGGACACGCGGGACTCGGGAAGTCGGGCCTGTCCTTCTACAGGAGGAATATTCAGCAATAGTAAAACACATAGTTAGGGGACGATTTATTTGACCATTTTTGATTATGTTTGGTGCATGTGTTTAGTATGTTTCACTTTTCGCCCAAAATCCGCCTGTAGGGGGACACGCCCGACCAAAGACTAGGGCGAGCACCGTTGGGCAGTCTGCGACAGCGTGGGCCGCGCCATCTGCTGCGAGACGACCAGGCACCGTCGGACCTGCCAGAGCGAGCCCAGCGGTAGTCCGGCTGCGGGCACGGGGTCCAGCGTCGGCAGCCAGGACCACCATCTTTAGCCCTGCCACTCCGACGCAACCTACCGACGCATTCCGCATACGGGAGGAGGAGGAGGAGGAGGAGGAGGAGGAGGAGGAGGAGGAGGAGGAAGGAGGAGGAGAGGAGAGGGAGGAGGGAGGGAGGGAGGAGGGAGGAGGGAGGAGCAGGAGGGAGGAGGGAGGAGGGAGGAGGGGAGGAGGGAGGAGGAGGAGGGAAGGAGGAGGGAGGGAGGGAGGCAGGAGGGAGGAGGGAGGAGGGAGGAGGGAGGAGGGAGGGAGAGAAACACACAGACACAATTGATCGTCGATTCCCCCGAAAATATAGGAAAATATGGGAAGTGGGAGGGGAAAACGAGAACCCAGAACATATGGGGAGTCCTGCTATTTGTGTCTATTTACTTGTGTGTTCCTGGGCCCCTTCAAACTCCAAGTCCCTGCCTTGTGCTGCCTGCAGGGCCCGCGGCACGGGCCAGCCCCGTCGCGAGAAGCACCAGCCACCAGCACTAAAGGCCACACCTCGCGCGACGTTCGCCATTTTCGTGAGCTCGTGGGAGGCCCAGCGGACTGGGTAGTAGTCACGCGGGGCCACACGAGATCTCGCGGTTCTTTTGGGGGGCTGCGAACTGCGCGAGCGCCGCAATTTTCCAGGGCTCCTGAGAGGTCCAGCGGAGTGGGTAACCACTCAGATCCAGGCGAGATTTTTGCGGTTCCTTGGGGTGCTGCGAATGGCGCATTCGGTGCCGTTTTCGCGGGCTCGTGGGAGGTCCACCGGAGTGGGTAGTCACGCGGGTCTTTGTGAGACCTCGCGGCTTTTTGGGGGGCCTGCGAATGGCGCACATGTCGCCAGTTTCTCATGGGTTCCTGGGCGGCCCAGCGGAGCGGGTCGTCACGCACATCCAGACGAGACCCGTGGCCCCCCGGGGGGCTGCGAATTGTGTAAGTGGATTCATTGTCATTTGCTCTTAGGCTTGGCATCGCTCGGACGTGTGCATTTTTTCTCTCGGCGAGCACCTTCGAGGAGCATCCTGGACCATCGAGCAAAACAAACACGCACGAAACCGAAAATGCACGGGAAATGGAGGTCCGAGCGATGGCAGGTGGGAGGTCCAGCGGAGTGGGTCGTCAGGCGGATCCTTGCGATAACCTCGCGGGTTCTCTTGGGACGTCCAGCGGAGTGCGTGGTCGCGGGCATCCTTGCGAGACCTCGCGGCTCCCCGGGGGGGGCCGCGAGCTGCCACGCTCGTGGGCCCCTGGGGGGTCCAGCGGAGTCGTCAGCGGAGTGGGCAGTCACGTGGATATGTTTGCGAGACCTCGCGGCCCCCCTGGGGGGTCTGCGAATTGCGCAGTGGTCGCAGTTTTCGCGTGCTGCTGCGATCCACCGCGGAGCGGAGGGCCACGCACATCCAGACGAGACCTCGCGGCTCCCTCGGGGGCTGCGGGCTGCGAACGGCGCAATTGTCGTTATTGTCGTGGGTTTCTGGGAAGCACGGCGAGTTGGTATCCTAGACTCGTCCAGATGAGACCTCGCCGTTCCGTGTCGTGGGTGTAGCGCGCGACGTTGCATGTGTGATTCATGCTTCTCCTAAGTAATTTTCCTCATGCCATTTCCCCCTGTCCGCCGTCCGCCTGTTCCGTGGCGCGCTCGTCAGATTCACCATCATCACAAGCAGCATCAGCAGCAGCATCATCCTCATCATCAGCACCATCATCATCATCATCATCATCATCATCATCATCATCATCATCATCATCATCAACATCAACATCAACATCAACATCATCAACATCATCAACATCATCAGCATCATCATCGTCATCGTCATCATCGGCATCAGCATCCGCATCATCATCATCATCATCATCATCATCATCATCAGCATCATCATCATCAGCATTATTCTCGCCATCATCATCAGCATCATCGTCAGCATCATCATCAACATAATCGTCATCATCGTCATCGCCATCATCATCGTTCTCATCATCAACATCAACATCGTCTTTCATCATCATCGTCATCATCAGCATCATCAGTATCGTCATCATCGCCATCATCGTCATCATCATCACCACCATCATCATCAACATCATCAGCATCACCATTTCCATCATCATTACCATCATCAGCATCAGCATCATCATCGTCATCATCATCATGTCCGTTTTCACCATCCTCAGCA
This sequence comes from Prorocentrum cordatum, assembly GCA_963575745.1. Taxonomy (NCBI): domain Eukaryota; class Dinophyceae; order Prorocentrales; family Prorocentraceae; genus Prorocentrum; species Prorocentrum cordatum. Next base: position 16,450 of record CAUYUJ010010177.1, read on the forward strand.
GCATCACCACAGGCATCAGCAGGTGTTCCATCGTCATCGACATTGTTAGCAGTAGCATCGTCAGTCTCATCATCTTCCCGCTTCCGATCCGAATTCGCAAGAGTGATTGCGCGAATGGGCAGCGTCGAGCGTGGCCCGACGATCCTTGCCGAACCGTTCAAGGGCACTACCGATCCTCCCGTGTGGTCCTGATTCTAGTCGCCGTGTGGTCCGAGAGGATCAGGCACGTTTCCGGGTACTCTTTCGAGCAGGGTGCCTTTCTGGGCGGGGCCCGCAGGGTACCTTCTCGCACTCGGGACCCTGCCAGGAACCTCTCAGTACAGTGGCAGGCGCGCATCAAGAAACCAGATGCCTTTCCCCTGAGTGCTGACTCCCCTCCTCCTCCTCCTCCTCCTCCTCCTCCTCCTCCTCCTCCTCCTCCTCCTCCTCCTCCTCCTCCTCCTCCTCCTCCTCCCCTCCTCCTCCCCCTCCCTCGTCTCCTCCTCCTCCTCCTCCTCCTCCTCCTTCTCCTCTCCTCCGCCGCCTCCTCCTCCTCCTCCTCCTCCTCCTCCTCCTCCTCCCGCGCGCTGCGCGATGACTTCTCGCGGCCGTTGAAGAAGCTGCTGCCTTCAGGGTGCCCTGGGCTTCCCCGAGTCGCACGTCTCGCGCGGGCCTCCAGGGCTGGGCTTCTTGCGAGGGCCTCCTGCGGCCGCATCCGCACTGCACCCGCCCGATGCAGCAGGCACACCAAACAAGAAGTTGGCCTGGTGATCGTTTTTTTTTCATTGTTTTGACGATCGGCGCGGGCCCCCGATCGTCAAAACAATGTTGTTTTATCCATTGTTTTATTCATTGTTTTGTTTTGGTGATCGTTTTTTATTCATTGTTTATTCATTGTTTTGTTGCACCCCCCCTCACCTCCCATCCATGGAGTAGATCTTGGCTGTTGTTGGCACCCGTGTCGAGCAGGTGGAGTCTCCCCCATAGCACGCATTGCTGCAGACAAGCAGTCGCACTGAGCACAGGTCCAGAGCCGGATCCCTCCCCTTGCCGCCCAACGTCGAAAGGCCGAATCTAAAAACGCTTACCTGCCGGCGGGCGTCCGAATTTTCGTACGGTAGGTTCGTGCGGCGTTGACGCGCTGGCGACGCCAGCAAAGGCGTCAAAGGTTGAATTCTGCGACGCGGAAGCACCGATGGGCACGGCAATGCCAATGGACCCGATTGAATTCAGCCTTGAACACTCGGGGCCGCGATCGATTTGAGATTGAACGATCGACGCGGTGTCAAAAGCCTTTGCGCGCGCTGACGCCGCACGAGCCTACCGTTGATGGGCCTGCTTTCCACCACCACCATCACCATGAGTTGGAGGGGGAGGGTGTCCTCCTCCTCCTCCCCCTCCGCCTCCTCCTCCTCCACCTCCTCCTCCACCTCCTCCTCCCCCTCCTCCTCCTCCACCTCCTCCTCCTCCTCCTCTTCGTCTCCCTCCTCCCTCCTCCCCTCCAACTTATGGTGGTGGTGGTCGATTACAGACCGATCCTGCCGTGCCCCCCGACGGCCCTGGGCGGCCACAGAGGGCTCGGGGCGCCCTGCGACGTCTTCGAGCATCTCGGCGGCCCGCGTGCCCCTCGGCGTTCTCTCGCGGCGGGAGGTGTCGTGCACAGAGAGCCTGCGGGGGCTGGGTGTGGCGAGCAGGGCACGAGGGGGAGGAGGCCGGGACAGCGAGGCGACGCGAGCGCGAGGAGGACGAAGGTAGTGGGGTGCGGGCGAGGAGGAGGAGGAGGCGGAGGAGGCGGAGGAGGAGACGAGGAGGGGGAGGAGGAGACGAGGAGGAGGAGGAGGAGGAGGAGGAGGAGGAGGAGGAGGAGCAGGAAGAGCAGGAGGAGCAGGAGGAGCAGGAGGAGGTAGAAAGAGAAGGCGTATCATGACGAAAAGAAGACGGGGAGGAGCATGCTCAGGAGGGAGGTGGAGGGAAGAGTGGAGGAGGGGGCAACTATGAATTAACGGCGAACGTGGAGGAATAGAAGAGAGGAAGAGACATCGTGATAGGAAGAATGTAAGAGTAGGAATGATGATGAGGCGTCTAGGTTATATCTCGCATGTGAGAACGTAGGTGGTGATAACGATGATGAGGGTGTCGATGATGGTGGGGATGGTTTGATGACGATGATGGGGGTGTTCGCGATGATGATGTTGGTGATGGTGACGGTGATTGTGATGGTGGAGGTGGTGATGATGGTGATGATGATAGTGATGGTGGTGATGATGGTGATGATGGTGATGGTGATGGTGATGGTGATGATGATGATGATGATGATGATGATGGTGACGATGATGATAATGCTGATGATGATGGTGTTGCTGTCGACGATGCTGATGATGCTGATGATGATGATACTGATACTGATACTGATACTGATACTGATGCTGATGATGCTGATGATGATGATGCTGATGCTGATGCTGATGCTGATGATGCTGACGACGATGCTGATGATTGATGATGCTGGTGATGATGATGCTGGTGATGATGATGATGATGATGATGATGATGATGATGATGATGATGATGATGATGATGCTGAGACTGATGGTGACGGTGATGCTGATGATGTTGATGGTGATGATGATGTGGATGCTTATGATTATGCGTATGATTATGATGGTGATGAGGAGGAGAATGAGGAGCAGGAGCAGGAGTAGAGGGAATAATAATGTGAATCACAAGAGAAATAAAATAATAATGATAATAAGAAGGAGCAGCGGAGGAGGAACGAACGCGGAGCGTGTGGTCGCCTGCGCGACCCCCCTCCCACTGCCCCCTGGCCCGCCCTCCACGACCTCGCCCAGTGAGCGACCAGCCAGCCTGCTGGTCGACCTCGCACACCGTCGTCGTCGTTGGCGTCGTCACCATCGTCGTCGGCGTCGGCGTCGGCGTCGTCGTCGTCATCGGTCTCGACCGCAGGCCGGCGGTCTGCGCGCCACGTGCCCTGCATGGGCACGGGCGGGATCCTTTTGTGGAGCACGCACGTTTTCGGCGCTCGTTTCGTCTCCCACTCCTCTCTCCTCCCCGATCGCGCTCCTCCCCCCCGGGTGTTGCTAGAAGTGCCCCCGGCCCAAGGTGCCCCCTGGACTTCCAAGGAGGCCCCCACGGCCTCCAGAGTGCCCCTAACGAGGCCCATGGGGGCCCCGGGGGCCAGGGGCTTCAACATGGAGCGAAAAGCTGGGGCACCTTGGGCCAGGGACACCTCTTTCTTGGATCCGCGCTGGGCCCCCCCGGCGCCGCCTCCAGCGCCGCTCCTGGCGTGTTCCGCGCGCCTAGGAGGGGGCTCAGGCCAGATCCAATAAATCCGCGCGGAGCGCCGAAAGTTTATGTTTGCGCTGTTTTTTGTTCCTCTACCCTCACCTTCCCCTCGGCAGGTCCATCTCCCGCGTCCGTCTCCTTCACCCCCGCTCTCGCTCTCCCCCCCTCCCTCGCCCTTCATTTCCCTTGCCCAGCCCCTCCCCCATTCCACTCACCCTCATCAGCCCTCTCTTCGCTCACTTCTCGCTTCCCCCTTTCCCTCTCACTCCCGCTCTCCGCCTCTCTCTCTCTCTCTTTCTCCTTTCTCTCCTTGGCCCTGCTTCCCCTTCTCACCAACCCAGTCGGTCCTCCCGCTCCATGGACGCGTCCTGTTCGTTTACCTATCACGACCTCGCGCTTCCCACCCACCTCCTCCTCCTCCTCCTCCTCCTCCTCCTCCTCTTTCTCCTCCTCCTCCTCCTCCTCCTAGAGCCCTTTGCCAGTCCATTCATCAGTTTGTGAGAGAGGGCCTTCGTTGGGTTTGTCAGAGGTGTAGGGAATTTGTCACCTCCACCTCCTTGGTTTCTGCCGCGGCGCGTGAGTGTCCTGGGGCCCCGCTCGGGAGATCCAGCTTTCCCACCGCCGCTGGGGTCGCGGTCCGCGAAACCGTTGGCCCCGTGTGGTTCGGCTCCGTCTCTGCCCACCCCAGCCACCAGATCTGGGCGTGGGACCTTCATAATCTTCGTTTCTGTGTAAAGTGCGGACCTACCGCCGCTGCCGACTCTCGGCATTTGTTGGCGGCTCGCCCCCCGATCCGCAGCCGCAAGGGGCAGGAGAAGCTTGCGAGGATCGCGAAGGGGAAGCACCCCTCGCACAGAACCCCGAGGTCGGCGTGCTCCGCCAGGGTTGGCACCCCTGCGGGCCTTGCTGCTGCTGTTGCTGTGGGACAGGGTCCCCCTTGAACTCCGAACTCCGAGCTCCTCCTCCTCCTCCTCCTCCTCCTCCTCCTCCTCCGCCTCCTCCGCCTCCTCCTCCTCCTCTCCTCCTCCTCCTCCTCCTCTCCTCCTCCGCCTCCTCCTCCCTCCTCCTCCTCCTCCTTCCACTCCTCCTCCCTCCTCCCTCCTCCCTCCTCCCCCTCCTCCTCCCTCGCCTCCTCCCTCCTCCCTCCTCCTCCTCCCTCCTCCTCCTCCTCCTTCTCCTCGTCCTTCTCGTCCTTCTCGTCCTTCTCGTCCTTCTCGTCCTCCGCCTGCTCAGCTGGAGGGATGCCCGGAACGGAGGCTGGGGCGGTAATTGCCTTGCGAGCTGTTCTGGTGAGAGCGTGAGCGCAGGACTGGTGCTGCAAGATGAAGGGCACGGACACCTGCACGGACCCGCGCGGTGCCTTCCCCCCCTTGCAGAATCGTCGCCGTCTGAGGGCCCTCCATCAGGGCTCAACGCTGCAGTGAGAGCTTGCACGGTGGGCCCGAAGTCCATGAAGAGAAAACTGCACAAACATAAATTTTCGGAGCTCTGCGCTTGGCGCCCCTGGCGGCGCCTTCATCGCCACCCCTGGCGCTCTCCGCGCGCCAGAGAGGGGGCCAATCACCGATCCAATAAAACCGGATGGACCTCCGACAGTTTATATTTGATATGTTGTTCCTCATCTAAGTCAGACCCTGCATGTTGGACCCGAAGTCGAGTCACACAAGGGGGTGCCATGCAAGCGTCCAATCATTCAGGATGTTCCCCAGCATGTTGGTACGGGCAAGAAAGAACGTGGCACCCACCCCCGCGCTAGTACGGGCTTCTCTGCTGATTCACCAACTGTTGCCCTGCTGCTACTGCCACACTCCAGCTCCCACTCCAGGTCCAAGTGCTACCACCACTCCTGCACAGAGTCTCCAACCTCAGACTACTAAGCCTGGCTCCCGCTTCCCCCTGGCTCCAGCTGTCGACTACACGCAAGAGTGACCCTTCGCTGGAGTGACCCTTGGTGCGGGCCCACTGGGGCTCTCCCGATCGCCGAGCGTCTTGCGCGCTTGTTTGGGGCCCACCCGCCGCCCCCCCCAAAAGCCCCGCACCAGAGGTCACTCTCACCAAGCGCTTTCGGGCCGGCGACCCCTGGCGCTCTCGATCCCTCCGCGGGGGCCTCCTCGCTCCGAGCCGCTTCCGACACGCTCCCGGGGGCTGGGGGACACGGCCCCTCCGCCTCTGGCCGCCGGAGCGGTCTGGGTCTCGTCGCTGCTCCGGCCCGTGTCGGGCGGGGCCAGGATGAAGTCGGGCCTGTCCCTCTACAGGAGGAATTTTCAGACATAGTCAAAAAATAGTCTGGGACGATTGTTTGATGTTTTTCTGATCTTTCAAGTGTTTTTTTGCGTTTTTTTTATGTTGGTCCAAAATCAGCCTGTAGGGGGCATGCCCGACCTAGCCAGGACAGGGATACATCGTTCCAGCGGGTTCGGAACGCTCTCCGAGCGTTCTGTAGTGTGACTGAACGGCCGCGGCATCCGCCGGGTCTCAGGGGTCCCCGACGCGTCCCGGTCCGAGGCTGTCCTGGTGCTGGCTTCGTCTTGCCGTGGCTTGGTCTCGATCGGCAGGGAGTGTTGACTCACAGTTGCCGTCTTGGCGCACCCGGCCTGGGTGCCGCAGGGCGGAGGGGCGCTCGCCCTGGTGTGCCGTGTTCTACCATGGGAGGACACGGAAGGCAGGGGTCCTCCTCCTCCTCCTCCTCCTCCTCCTCCTCCTCCTCGGGGGAGGATGCATGGACCCCCGAACGCCCACTCATCCCGGATTGGGGCCTGATAGCCCGCCCCGCCGAGGAACACGCGGTTTCGTTGTCGGCGTCCCATCGCCGAGCCGTCGGCGATGCATCGCCGATTCCAGCTCGATGCCTGCCCCCCTGAGCTGGCCCCCTCCCCTACTTTTGCCCCCCTTGCTGCGCCTGATGGCTTCGACCGGAGGGCAGGGAAAACAGGGGGAGGGGAGAGAGAGGAGGAGCATGGAACACACACACATATATGTATATATATATATATGTATATATGTTTATATACATATATGTGTATATACATATATATATATATATGTTTACATACATATGTATATACATACATACATACATATACATATATATATGTATATATCCATATACGTGTATATTTATTTAGATACGCAAATTTGTATGTATATGTATGTACGTATTTGTATATATATATATATGTAAATATAAATATATATATGTACACAACATATACACACATGTATATATATACGCACCTATGTATACAGCTCTATATTTGTTGTATGCACACATCGGCGTACAGAAGGGGCCTTATATGTGTATACATATATGTGTATGCGTGCGCACATCGGCGTTCCAGAAGGGGCCTTGCCTTCCAGGAGTCGAGGGGCTGCCGTCCCTCCGCCCTTGGCGGGCAGGGCGGCGGAGCGCTGGCGGCGGAGGCCTGGCGGATGGAGCGCAAGAGGGGCGTCCCCAGGAGATGGCACGGTCTGCCGGGCTCAGGGCATGGGCAGATGGGCAGATATCCATATGCCATGTATATATATATATATATATGCATACATACCAGCATGCATACATATCTATACATACGTATGCATATGGACAGATGGTCATACATAGACATATGTATATATATATATATATATATACACACTTGTCTGTCCGTCCGTCTGTCTGTCTGTATGTCTGTCTGTTTGTCTGTTCCCCAGACGCGGCTGGGGCGCGCCCTCGAGGCGTGGCTGGGGGGCGCCCCGGCAACGTGGGAGGCCGAGAGTCTGTTTGTCTGTCTGTCTGTCTGTCTGTCCGTCCGTCCGTCCGTCTGTCTGTCGGTCTGTCTGTCTGTTTGTCTGTCTGTCTGTCTGTCTGTATGCAGGCATGTATGTATACGTGCGTCCGGCGGCTACGTGGCCGCCGTCGCCACTCCGTGGCTGCCTATCGTTTAGCGCCTGATTGTTGGTCTGGCGGCTCTGTTGTCGCCGTCACCGCCTCGTCGCCGCCCGTCGTCTGGGCCTGATTGACGATCTGGCGGCTACGTTGTCGCCGTCGCCGCTCCGTCGCCGCCTACATGAGCTGTATAGCGTAGACTGCGCCGCGTATATTCTCCTTCTACAAAAGAAATTCGGATCTACCACCCTTCCGAGGGCGGGATTGTGCGTTCAGCCTAGGGATCTGCAGTTCACATCTGAGTTTGCCCCATCGTCCATTCTGAATCTGAAGTCGTAGCATTCCAAGCCAAGCCGTATCGACTCATCCCTTCCCCAACATACGATGCGCGCACATACGTGCGTCAAAAGTCAGCAGTTTGCGAGAATCCCTTGCAACACGCTGGGCGAAATCCTCACGCGCGTGTTGTCATGAACAAACTCAAGTGTTGCAGGGATTTCAATTTCGAATACGCCGAAAACAAATATGAACTCATGGTTTTTTAACATGGTTTTCCGATGAAAATGTATCCGCGCGCGTTGTTGCGAATTCATTGGAAAACCATCGGCTTCCAACGTGTCCATCAAATACCACCAAGCGGGCCTTTCGCGCCCAGTTCGAAATCATTCGAACGCCTTTGCGCGCGTGCAGGGGGGGGCACGATCCCTGTCAAATAGGTCCACGTGGGCCACTACTGCCCGTCGTTAGCGCGCGCATATCTAAGTCCTTCCAAAACTTTCGTCGCCGACGCGCGGACACCATAATATCGTCATCGGCGTTATCAGCATCGGCGTAGGCATGTGCACTTCCGTCGTCATTGTCGCCGTCGTCACCAGCATCGCTGCAATCATCACAGTGTTTGCTTTTCGTCGACGTCGCCCTGATGCCGCGCCCGACCGGGTCACCGACTCGCACTGGAGTGCCCGCTCCTCAGCGCGGCTTGTGGGGCGATCTGGGGCGCCCCAGCGGTCAGCGCCACCGCGGCCGCGTCGGTCGCGCCAGACCAGCTGGCCGTTCAGCGCGCGAGCCTGCGCGCGCTGGCGCGGCCGCAGCGATGCGCCAGCCAGCCTGAGTCAGGCACCACAGTTGCCTCGTCATGGGATTTGCAAACCAGCTTGCGGGCGGATGAGTGGATGTTTGCGCGAGCAGCGGAGCTGACAACCCAATCGCGAGCATGTTCCTACATGCGCCGCGTACATGGCACCACATCGCTACGTATGTGTGTAAATTTACGCATGCACACACTCATATATATACACACATACAGATAGAAAGAGAGAGAGAGATAACGAAAGAGATATCGCACCATATTGCCAACACGCAGAGAGAGCACATCATAAACTGCACAATTTAGACCGTACCGCACCGGTTGCACCACATACGTTGTGCATCACGAAGGTTTCTTTTCCTAGTTCTAGCCAGAGTCCATTATCCCCGAGCAGCGTTGTTAAGCCAAGGTGGCTCCTAAGAGTGTTCGCGCGGTCTCCTGCTTCAGATCCGCGTGTGCCTTCGGCGTAGTCGTCTAGCTGTTCGTGATCATCATCGTCGTCGTCCTCCGCATCCACTCAGTTGTCCTCCTCGCCCTCGCCCTCCCCCCTTTTCACTGCACTTCTTGTTCCTCCTCATCCCCCTTCTTTCTTCCTCCCGCGGGACTTAGCAAGCACTGCTTACCACGCTCAGGGCTTAGCAGAGCTTACCATGACAAAGCACAGTTTACTAAAGGTGACCAGAGGGCGTGCCAGGAATTAGCGGGGTTTGCCAAGGCCAAGCGTTGCGTGCCAAGGTTCAGCCGGGCGTAGCAAAGTTTGCACGGACTTCGCGGGACTTGCCAAAGCTTAACAAGGTTGATCAGGTTTCAGCAGGGCCTTGCAGGGCCCAGCAATTTGTAGCAAGGCTTCAGGCTTCGCAAAGACTGGCAGGGCCTCATAGAACTTGCCAAGGCTGAGCACTGCTCAGTCAGGTTTTCGCAAGGCCGACCAGGTTTGCCACGCTTTGCGGGGCTTAGCAAGGCTTACCAAGCCTAGTAGGGATTAGCAGGACTTGCGCCAAGGCGCAGCATAGCTTTCCGTGGCTCAACAGGGCGTGCCAGGACTTAGCAGCGATTTCGCAGAGCCTGCCAGGGTTTAACAGTGCCTAGCAAGGCTAAGGGGGTTTAGCAGGGCCTACTATGGTTAGCGGGGCTAACCACGGTTCAGCAATGCCTGCCAAGTCTTGGCAGGGTTCAGCGAAGCTCGGCATAGTTTGCGGCTTCGTCAGGCTTAGCAGGGCTGGGCATACTTTGACAAGGCAGAACAAGGTTTAGTATCGCGGTCGTTCATGGGTCACGTGAGTTTGTTGCACAGCGCAAGCTGCAGTCAATCGTGTACGCTACCTTCTGGATTTGCCGTTCGCGACATGTGGGTGATATTGACGTGTGCATCGATGCCAAAATCCCGCAAGAAAAGACAGGCCCAACAACTACAACCTAGTTTTTCAAACAAAACGACACACACACACATATATATAGCAGGGGTAAGGTGCCAACGCAGGCATATATATATATACATACATACATACATACATACATACATACATACATACATACATGCATGCATGCATGCATGCATGCATACACACATATACACTTGTACAGCTCTACGTCTATACTTGTTTACACATGTACATAAACGCATGCATACGTACACTTGCACATGCATATATACATGTTATAGATGCACATATGTATGCTTTGAAAGGTTTGGCATCCCCCCTCTCTTATGGGGTTGTTTCTTTGCATGCTTGGCTATCGGAAACGTCATGGAGGCCTTGGGAGGCGGGAGGCTTTTGGCGACTTCCACAGACCCCCAAAGACCTCCTGGGACGTTTTCTTGGCATCTGTAAAATCGCACGTCAATTTGATTTTGGACCAGCATGCACCATCGTGGGCCCCTGTCGCCCATGCGTGGTTCCAGTTGCTTTCATTGACGACTTGCACATCCGTTTTGCGCATGAGCCAGCACGCGATGCGCAAGTATGGCATCAGCGTGTAAAGCGTTTCGAAGATGGCGCCGCTGCCGCCGCTAACCAAACGTAGGACGTAAGGCATGTCTTGGTCGTTGCTTCGTTCGTCGCTGTTTCGGCCCAGGCGGTACACCGCCGCATAGTGCAGCATCGGCCTTCACCCTTGTCGATTTGGGTTGCGGATCTGCTTCACGATCTCGTTTCATGTTGTTCGTGATGCGAACGGCAGAGGCGCGAGCCAACAGGGTCAGCATCGAATCGTGTGAATTTTCCACGGGAGAAAAATGAGGTTGTTTCTAAGAGCCGTTTGGACTTCATACGGGAAGTCTCTCGCTTCTGCGCGCTCACGCTTCGGCGTGCACCGGATCGGCGGCCGAGCGAGTCTTCCCGCTCGAGCGAGTGCGTCGCAGGCCGCACTCGCATTTGCGCGGGCGTGCGCACGTCGTACGAGGTCTGAGCCAGTCAAGCTCGCAACGTCTATGAACCTTGCGGTCACGCATGCAAAGGGCGTGGCCGTTGCGTGCTCAACCGCGCGATGACGCGGTGCCAGAGCTCGCGCGTCACGGCGGGCGGACGGCACAGCTGACCAACGAGATTTCTAGGTCAGGAATCCGCGCGGAGCTTCGGAAGTTTATGTTTATGCCGTATTCGTGAGCCCTGCGACGGGGGTCAGTGCACCCGGGGGTCAGACAGAGCGCCAGATCTTGCAGGATCCTGCAAAGGCAGGGGCCGCATTGACCCGGGCTTGCGTGCAGGATCTTGCGGGACCCTGCAGGATCTTGGAGAGCCCGACTGGCCGGGGGTTTGGATTGACCCGGGTCAGTAGACCCCCGAAGTATGTCCTTCCTCAATCATCCCTTTTTCCCCTCCCCTCGTCCTTGCCCTCACCCCACGCCCCCCTCCCCAGCCGCACGCGAGCCTCGATGAGCCTCGCCCCTGCTGTTCAGGACGGCGCTGCGGGGCATCCCGACGACTCTCCCCAGGGGGGTCGACGTCACCGTGGCGCTGAACCTTGGGGTCGCCTCCTCCTCCTCCTCCTCCTCCTCCTCCTCCTCCTCCTCCTCCTCCCTCCCTCCCTCCCTCCCTCCCTCCCTCCCTCCCTCCCTCCCTCCCTCCTCTCCCCCTCCCTCCTCAGTTCTAGGTCGTGGAACCTCATCGCGGCCGGGGCCCGCCGTGGTTAGAAGAAGGTCCTCCCGTTCCTTGTTCGGCGCTCCCTCTGGCAGTGCCACGACTGTGCCGTGGCGCAGGCGTCCTTCCTGCTGGTCCCTCCGGGCGCAGGGCTGCAAGGGTGAGGTTCGCACCTGACCGCTTGCAAGCAAAGGGTTATGATAATGGACCCCGCGGGAGGAACGAGCAGGGCTGGACCTAAACGGTGTCTTTGGTGATTTCGTGGGCCGTTTTCGTTTCGACTTCGTTTTGCGGTAAAGGCGGATTCGAAACAAAGGCGAGGGAAAACGAAAACAACACGAAAACGAAAAACACCTTTTGGGTTCAGCCCTGGGAACGAGGCTCTTGGACCCGTTAGCCCTTCGATGGCTTCGATGCACGGGTAGGGCGCCGGAGGGGGGAACACAAAGAGAGGAGCGGCTCCACGAACCCTCGCGAGCCCGACGAGAAGAGCTGCTGTGGTCGCCGCTGCAGGAGTTTGATCACGGCCTCCCTGCGATCGCTGCTCGCCCGCCACGCTGCCTGGCTGCCTGCCTGCTTGCCGACGACGTCGACTGCCGTCGTCGTCGTCGCCGCCGTCGTCGTCGTCGTCGTCGCCGCCGCCGCCGCCGTCGTCGCCGCCGCCGCCGCCGTCGTCGTCGCCGACGTCGTCGTCTTCGTCGTCGCCGACGTCGTCGCCACCGCCCCTGGCAGGCGCGCGCCTCCGACCCGAGCCCCGCGCCCCGAGGACGGCGGGAAGACGCCGGCCGAGTCGGACGACGCCTCCGTGCCTCGCCCTGGGGGCCGGCCGCGCTCCAGCTCCTCCTCCTCCTCCTCCTCCTCCTCCTCGAGCTCATCCTCCTCCTCCTCCTCCTCCCCCTCCTCCTCTTCCTCCTCCTCCTCCTCCTCTACCTCCTCCTCCTCCTCCTCCTTCTCCTCCTCCCTCCTCCTCCTCCTCCTCTGGCCCTCCCCCCCCTCCTCCTGCTCCTCCCTCCCTCCTCCTCCTCCTCCTCATCATCATCATCCTGCTCCATCTGCTTCTCCTCCTCCTCCTCCTCCTCCTCCTCTTCCTCCTCTTCCTCTACAGGGGCAGCTGGATCTGGCGCATCATCAGACGCCTCCTCTTTTTCTTCGCCGGAGTTCTGCCTCTGGTGCGGGGCGCAGCAGGAGGGGAGTGAAAACACACAGACACAAACAATCGGCGATCCCCAGGATAATGGAGGAAAACAATCGATGATCCCCTTTCTTTCTTCCCTCCCCCTCTCCCCTCCCAGCGATGAGCGAATCAGTCGTACAGTGGCCATATGAATTGCCGAGCCTTGAGGTTGTGCTCTCGTGTGCACTCCTCCTGCGGTGGCACCCTCTTTCTGCTTCTGACATGGCAAGCAGGGGGGGGGTAGGGGGAGACGAAGCCCCAGGAGACGAAGCCCCAGAAAACCTGGGAAACGGTGGGAGGAGGAGGAGGAGGAGGAGGAGGAGGAGGAGGAGGAGGAGGCTTCTCACCTCCGTGTCCCTGCGCGCCTGGAGGACAGCCGGCCCCCCCCCCCCCCCCGGCAGCGCTGGCCTGCGCGCCCTCGGAGACTGGGGGGGCTCCCGCGGGGCCCCCGCAGAGGCCGCGCCCGGGAAGGCCCCATTCCTCCCGGGGCCGCCTCCTGCGTGCAGCCGATCGTCCGCCACGCGCAGGGGGAGAACCGAGGGGGAGCTCAGCGAGCTCTCCGGGAACTTGGTAGCGTCCACCTGTTGTTGTCCAAAACCCGGATAGCCAAGCAAAAGACGCGCACATACGCGTCACGTCGTGCAAGCAGCACTCTAGGCCGTGTATGCGAGAAATTTGCAGCAGTGCTGGAACCTTCCCATCGGCGCAAGGTCGGGGGTTTTTAACGCCTGCTCAGGGCCAGAAACGCGCGGGGGGGGGGAGGGCTTCTGAAAAGCACCCCTGCTTCTTGGAAGGCGCGGGCCTTATCTGTAGATGTAAGGCCGGCGCCGTCTAAGAAGCATCCCCCCTCCCCCCACCCCCTTGTGCGCGCCGCCAAGACAGGGCCTGGCATGGGTCAAATCGGGCGTATCCCTCTACAGGAGGACTGTCCGCAAATAGTCAA
>CAUYUJ010010178.1:0-29880 GCA_963575745.1 Prorocentrum cordatum
GGTGGTGGTGGTGGTGGTGGTGGTGGTGGTGGTGGTGGTGGTGGTGGTGGTGGTGGTGGTGCGGCGCGGTGGTGGCGGGCGGATGGGCGCGCGAGAAAGAGGCCCGCGCTGGGCGAGAACGCCATCCTGAACGACGGAGGCCAAACACCGATCCGAAAATGAGGCCCACGCTGCAGCGGGAGCACGATTCGGAACGATTCGGGAGCAGAAATGAGGCCGACGCCTCAGCGAGAGCAGCATTTTGGAAAAAACGCAGGCGAAAACCAGTTTCCCGGGAATCCTGTGTGTAAAAAAACAGTACGCGGGGGGGGTCGGCGATCACCCAACCGCCATCAGGGGAAGAGGGAGAGTATTTTCATATTGAGTCATATTGAGTAATTGTGGAGGGGGAGGAGGAGGGGGAGGGGTCCCTGGACGCCAGGCGTTCGCAGGGCATGGCCCTGACGCCCGCCCAGCGGGCGCTGGCCGACGCGGCGGAGCCCTCGGCGGAGAGGGCCCTGCCGTGCGCACCGAGGCGGAGCAGCGCCGCGGCCGGGCCCGCGGGGGCGCAGGGCCAGCTCGCGGCGCGCAGCCAGGCCGAGGGTGGGGCTCCTGCCGCCCCTCCCGCCGCTGCTCACCTCGTGGGGCGGAAGACGTATCCTTCCTCCTCCTCGTCCTCCTCATCGTCGTCGTCGTCGTCGTCCTCCTCCTCCTCCTCCTCCTCCTCTCATCCCTCCTCCTCCTCCCCCCTTTTTCCCTTCCTCCTTCCTCCCCTCCCTCCTCCTCTCCGCCTCCCCTCCTCCCCCCTTTTTCCCCTCCTCCTCCTCCCCCTCCCTCCCCTCCTCCTCCTCCTCCTCCCCCTTCCCCTCCTCCTCCTCCTCCTCCTCCTCCTCCTCCTCCTCCTCCCCCTTTCCTCCTCCTCCTTCTCCTTTTCCTCCTCCTCCTCGTCCTCCTCCGTATCCGCAGCCTCGCGGGCCAGGTCTCCGGGCCGCGACCCCGTTGGTACGGGGCGCTCTTTTCGCGGATGCCCTGCGCGGAGAGTACCCGTCCGACCGCGTAACCGCGGGATCGCGCCTCAGAATCAGGAGTACATGAATCCACGCTGGTTTCGAGAGTACGCACTGCGCGAATGTTCGTATCATGCGGCCGGTCTCGCGGATCGAGGGGCCGTGTTCATGTACATAGTCGGGCGCGTACGTCTCTTGTGGGCTCCCTACAGAATCCAGACCGCGAGGGCGCGCATATCGGAGGTCGGGGCGTGAGGATCGCAGCGGAACGGGAGAGCCCCCCCACCGGGAAATCGGTTTTGGCTCCGTGCTCGCGTCGTGCGTGCGGGCGCGGCGAAGCTGCGCGGGCGCGCGGGGGGGGGGCGATGCTGCCGTGGGTAGGGGCTGTGGAGCTGGTTGTCCGCCCCCGCCTCCCGGCGCGCGGTGGCCAGGGGTATCCCGTCGGTGGCGCGGCGGTGTTCCGTCCGTGTCCCGTCGGTGGCGCGGCGATGTCCCGTCGGTGGCGCGGGGTTGTCGCGCAGGTGGCGCGGGGTGTCCCGTCGGTGGCGCGGCGGTGAGATCGATAGTACGATCGATGGTGAGATCGATGGTGAAATGTGTGGTGAGATCCATCCTGAGATTTCTTGTGGGATCGATCGTGAGATCTGTTGTGATATCGATAGTGAGATCTGTTGTGAGATCGATGGTTAGACCGCTCATAAGATCTATAGCGGATCGACAGGGAGATCGATCGTGAGATCGATCGTGAGATCGATTGTGAGACCGATAGTGAGATTTGGTGTGAGATCGATAGTGAGTCCGAATGTGAGACCGATAATGAATTCGATTGTCAGATCGATGATGAGATCGATAGTGAGATCTGTTGTGAGATCGATCGTGAGGTCGCTTGTGAGATCAATAGAGTTCGACTCGAGCACGACTCGAGATCGACTCAAGATCGATTGAGTCGGTGCAGCATCCACGCTTGAATGGCGCGAGCGGCGCCAGGAAGGCCCCCAGAACGAGCACCTAAGGATTGGACCCCTTCCACGGGACCAGACTTACCTCCCGAGTATTTTTTTCGACGGTCCCGCGCGGTTTGGTGAGGGCCTTCCCGGAGAGCGAACACTGCGGAAAACCTCTCGTCGTGATTTTCCCACCACGAGAGGATCGGGGGCGGCCAGGAGGGGGGTGATGACTAGGGGGGGGGGGGTAGATACCATGGCGGGGGCCACGATACCACCCCAGATGTCATGGCGCCTCTTCTTGTCTCATGACGCCCCGGGCCCTCCTTGGGCCGCGCACGTGGCGCCGGCCGTGCTTTGCGCCGCCCTCCTCTTGGACGCCCTCCTCTTGGACGCCTCCGAGAGGAGGCGCAGCGCCCTCCTCTCGGGCGCCCTCCTTTTGGACGCCCTCCTCTCGGACGCCCTCCTCTCGGACGCCCTCCTCTTGGACGCCTCCGAGGTGGGGGGCCTCAGCCACGCCGCACACGGGATCGGGATTTATCGGCCCTCCTCGTCTCGCCGCGCGCCGGAGGCCCTTCCGGCGCCATGGCCCTCCCAGAGCTCCAGCGCTGTGGCAGGGCACCGCTCCTTCGGCCACGGCGTGTCGGGTCGCAGTCAGTGAGTTTGGCGATTCCACGTGGTAGTGGCTGTGTGCTCATATGCTATCTGATGGGCATCGGCCCATCTCGCCACCAGCCTGGGTCATGGGTGATAAGCCTGCTGGATGTTCGTTGGGATCTCACGGGGGGCCTCTCGGTGGCCTCTTGGAGGCAGTTTTTGAGGCCTCTTGGGGGCCGTTCTGGGGCCTCTTTCGGGCCTCTTGGCGGTTATGTGCTCCTATGCTCGTCAGCACTTTGCGTGCTTGTTTGCTCGCCTCGCCGCCCGCCCGCGGGCCCGTCCTGGAGGGCCCTCCTCCTCCTCCTCCTCCTCCCTCCTCCTCCTCCTCCTCCTCCTCCTCCTCCTCCTCCTCCTCCTCCTCCTCCTCCTATTCCAGCCCGCCCCAGGCCGATCCGGCGGCTGCGCCGGCCGCGCCGCCCGCTGGCGAGGTGATGGACGTGGACGAGGACGCGGGGCGCTCCTTCCCTTCCTTCCCCCTTCCTTCTTCTCCTCCGCCTCCTCCTCCTCCTCCCCCTCCTCCCTCCTCCTCCTCCTCCTCTCCTCCTTCCGTCCTCCTCCTCCTCCTCCTCCTCGTCTCCTCCTCGTCCTCCTCCTCTTCCTCCTTCCCCTCCCTCCTCCCTTCCTCCTCCTCCCTCCTCCCTCCTCCTCCTTCCCCCCCCCCTCCTTCCCTCCCTCCTGTATCCTCCTTCCTCCTCTCTCTTTCCTCCTCCCGCCTTCCTCCCTCCTCCGCCCTTTTTCCCCCCTCCCTCCTCTCACCTTCCCCTTGCTTCTGGGGGGAGGTGCTGTCTGCTCCGCGGCGGGTGGGGTCGGCAGGGGTGTCCCGTGGTGTGGCCCAGGGGCCTGGCGGGTCCAGGAGGGGAGGGCAGGGAGGTCTGTGACCGCCCGCGACCCCTGCGCGGGTCCAGACGACAACGAGGCGTCGGGCACCCTCGCTGGAGCTCGCCCGCTTGCCAAGACGCCCTGCGCGCCCGGACCCCCGGGCGGAGCCTTCAGAGCTCTGAGCCGCAGGGTTGGCGCTCGCGCGAGGGCTGCCCAGCGGGGGGCCCGGGAGGAGGCCTCGGGGAGGAGGGCCTCCCTGCCGGCAGTGCCGGAGGGCCGCGAGCTGGGGGGGCCCAGGAGAGGGGGGCGACCCGCCCCCCCGCGGCGTGAGGCGCCAGCTGGCGGGGTCCAGGAGAGCGGGGGCCCTCGCGGAGAGCGGGGCCCCAGGTGGTCACCACCCACCAAACCACCCCAACCCAACCCGAAGGCCTCAATTTGCCCTCCATCTCCAGTGGGGGGGGGATCGGGGAACGTTGCAAAGACACATGGGACCCGTACCCCCCCCAACCCGAAATTCGGGTCAAATTCGGGTCTTCGGGTTGGGTTGGGGTGGTCTGGTAGGTAGTCAGGTGGGGGACCAGGCGGGGGGGGGGGGCGGGGCGCGGGAGGCCCTGGAGGCGGCAGGCTGGGCGTGCGGGAGCGAGGCCGCGGGGGCCAGTCGAGGGAGCGGCGCGCTCCTGCTCCTGCTCCTGCTCCTGTTCCTCCTCCTCCTCCTCCTCCTCCTCCTCCTCCTCCTCCTCCCAGATCCACAGCTCCGCAGTCCATGTTGGCGTGCGCCCGGCGTCCAGGCGACACGGGAGGAGCGGAATTCCCACGAGGGGAGCTCCGTGAGCGGCGGGGGGGGGGGCCGGCCACCATCGGAGAGACCCCAGACGGTGACCCGCTGCCCTCCCAGGGACATGGCAGAAGCCAGGGGGCTTGGCCAGGGCGCAAAGGGTGCCAAACACTGCGACGCCGTGTCAGTTTCGCAGCGTGGACCCACGGACCCTGACATCCGACGTCACGAACAAGAACCCCAGACCCCATCTTTCTGCAACACTTTTGAGCCGGATCGATCCGTGAGGGTTCCGGGGCCCGAAAACAAGTCAAAGTCGCCCGTTGTGAACGAGATTGCAACGCCAGGATCTCAGGAGATCAGGACACCCTTTCCGGGACTAGCTTTTCATCCCGGGTCGTTCATTGACGGTCCTGGACCCCAGCCAAGGCCCCCGGAGGCCGAAACTGTTCAAAACCAGGCTGTCTTGTTTTTTGCGCATGCCGAGAGGAGGTGGAAGTTCCCCCCTTGGAGATTTGTAGAGGCCCCAGAGGTCCCGACCTTTGCCGGGGACAGTTTTCGCCCCAGATCCGTTTATGACGGCCCAAGGCCCGAAACTGCATCCCAGAGGCAGAATTCGACGAAGCACCGCCAGTTGAACAAAGTCAGATTCTCGGAGATCTGGGTGTGTGCAGGCCTCGCAGAGGGGGTGCGAGCAGATGGGATCCGAGGATCGCGCCGCATCGCCGATGCGTCGGCGATGCGGCTCGATGCGGAGCCCGAGTTTCTAAGCCAGCGGCGCCGATGCATCGCCGATGCTTCGGCTACGCGGCGCGATCCTCCGATCCTATCTGCTCGGACTCCACTTGGGAGAGGAGGAGGAGGAGGAGGAGGAGGAGGAGGAGGAGGAGGAGGAGGAGGAGGAGGAGGAGGAGGAGGAGGAGGAGGAGGAGGAGGAGGAGGAGGAGGAGGAGGAGGCGGAGGAGGAGGAGGCGGAGAGGAGGAGGAGGAGGAGGAGGAGGAGGTGGAGGAGGAGGAGGAGGAGTAGGAATAGGAGTAGGAGGAGGAGTAGGAGGAGGAGGAGGAGGAGGAGGAGGAGGAGGAGGAGGGGAGGAGGAGGAGGAGGATTGGAGGTGTCTCCGCCTGCGGACACGGCAGAGGCCAGGGACAGGGCGGCGGACTCCGCCCAGCCCGTCGCGGACTCCCCCTGGCCTGGCCCGGCCCGTCGCGGGACCAGTAGCGGCGGTGTGGACTCCCTCCCGCCGCGGACGGGGAGGCAAATATCGAGCAGGAGATCCGCTACATGACTGATGTACCCCGGACACGTTTTCCATCGGGCATACAGGGAACATGTGCAGAACGTGCGTGACTCCAGATAGATCGGAGCACAGGAGGAGGACGAGAGGAGGATGGCAGGATGACGAGAGGAGGACGGGAGCAGGATGGGAGGAGGACGGGAGGAGCAACATCAAGCAAGCGCAAGCAAGCAAGCGTAAGCAAGCAAGCACAAACGAGCAATAACAAGCAAGCAAGAGCCAGCGATCACATGCAAGCAAGCAAGGGCAAGCAAGAGCAAGCAAGCGAGAGCAAGCACGCAAGAGCAAGCAAGCAAGTGCCGTTGGAAAAAGGGGGGGGTGCCATTTGGAAAGGGGGGGGGGGGGTGCCATTGGAAAAAGGGGGGATCCTAGAGACCAATTTCTTATGATGAGATAGGAGTCCTATAGGGCGAGCCTATTTGGAGGATGGCTGATGTACCCCGAACATGTTTTCCATCGGGTGTACAGAGGGCGTGTGCAGAACGTGCGTGCCTCTTCAAACTTTCTACGCTTTCTTCGCTCGCAGAGACTCGACAGGCACTTAAGGCTGGGGGTGCATCACATGAGACTGCAGCCTGCCTCCGACTCGCATCTGCGCCGCGCCTGGGCCGAGGACAGGCCAGGCCTGGGGCGGTGGATGTGCACACGCTTAGGTCGGGCGTATCCTCCTACAGGAGGATTTTGCACGAACGCATGAAACATAGCCAAAACATACTCAACCATAGTCAAACATGGCCCAAAAAGATCGTCACCCGAGTATTTTTCCCAACCATCCTGTGGTGTTGGGTCCTCGTTTTGAAGAGACGGTGCCCCGCGTCTCCTTCTTCTCCCGCTGCCCCCTCCCTCCTCCCTCCTCCCCCTCCTCCCTCCTCCCCCTCCTTGCCTCTGCTCTCGGCACACCTCTCACACGCTTCGTAGCCCCATAGGGAGCTCCACCGAAGGCCCCAGTGGCTGCTCTCGCATGCGGTCCCCCCACCCAGGGCAGCGTTTCGTGGCCCCATAGGGAGCTCTACCGAAGGCCCCAGTGGCGCAGTTCGCATGCGGTTCCCGTACACAGGGCAGCGTTTCGTGGACCCATAGGGAGTTCCACCGAAGGCCCCATGTGCGCAGTTCGCGTGCGGTTCCCCTACCCAGGGCAGCGTTTCGTGGCTCCATAGGGAATTCCACCGAAGGCCCCAGTGGCGCAGTTCGCATGCGGTTCCCCCACCCAGGGCAGCGTTTCGTGGACCTACAGGGAGCTCCACCGAAGGCCCCCGTGGCGCAGTTCGCATGCGGTTCCCCCACCCAGGGCAGCGTTTCGTGGCCCCGTAGGGAGCTCCACCGAAGGCCCCAGTGGCGCAGTTCGCATGCGGTTCCCCGGCCCAGGGCAGCGTTTCGTGGCCCCATAGGGAGCTCCACCGAAGGCTCGTCCCAGTGGCGCAGTTCGCATGCGGTTCCCCCACCCAAGGCAGCGTTTCGTGGCTCCATAGGGAGCCCCACCGAAAGCAGCACCCACAACGCGTTACGAACAATTGCTTATGGTTGGGTCCTTTGCCATGATAATTTTACTATTCTTGAGTATTCCTCCGGTAGAGGGACAGGCCCTCCTCCCCCTGCCCCTCCTCCGCCTCCTTCTCTTCCTCGTCCCCCTCCCCATCCAGGAACAAACGACGTGAATTAGACAAGCCGCGGCTCCCGCAGAGCGGAGAGAACAGGCGCAGTGTCTTGCTTTTTTCTTGCCCACGCGCTCCGGCGTATGGCTCGACTGATTGACAGAGGGACAGGCCCGACTTGAGCACACACCTCGTCGCCGGCAGCATGACTACCTACCAGACCACCCCCAACCCAACCCGAAGACCCGAATTTCGGGTTGGGGGGGGTATGGGCTCCATACGTGTTTTTTCGATGTTCCCCGACCGCCCCCCCACTGGAAATGGAGGGCAAACTGAGGCCTTCGGGTTGGGTTGGGGTGGTTTGGTTGGTCGCCGGCAGCACGCCGCGCCCGCGGCCTCCGCAGGACGACGCGTCCGAGAGCGCGCTGCCCCGGCGCGCCCCCGCGGCGGCGCCCCCACCGGCGGCCCCGGCAGGGCAGGACGCCGCGCGCGCGCGCCGCGGCCGAGCCCCTCCCCGACGCGTTGCATTAGGTCGGGCCTGTTCCCCTACGGTTAAGTCGGGCCTATGAAAAATACCCCAAAAATGAAAAGGCCAAAACATATTCAAAAGGCCAAACCATTTTTGGACGATTTTGGGATATTTTTTTGGGATTTTTACCTAACAGCTCTTGCTGATAGGTTCCTAGTGGTTTCAAAAGAGAGCATCATGACTCCTCAGGGGGGTCGGGGCGGGACCCGGGGCGGGACCCGGCGCGGCTGCCGTCGAAGCCCAAATCGCTTGGGACATCCTCGCAAAATCGCTCTTGGCGCTGCTAGAACTCCATTCCTGGCGTACATTTTGGATGCCCGGAGCCAACTGTAGGCCACTTCGTGCTCTTCGACTTCCCAGAACTCCATTCCCGGGCCACATTTTGGATGCCCGGAGCCAACTGTAGGCCACTTCGTGCTCTTCGAGTTCCCAGAACTCCATTCCCGGGCCACATTTTGGATGCCCGGAGCCAACTTCGGCTCTTCGAGGCCATTCCGGGCCACATTTTGAATGCCCGGAGCCAACTGTAGGCCACTTCGTGCTCTTCAAGTTCCCAGAACTCCATTCCTGGGCATGATTTTGAATGCCCGGAGCCAACTGTAGGCCACTTCGTGTTCTTCTAGTTCCCAGAACTCCATTCCTGGGCCACATTTTGAATGCTGAGGCAGGCTGATGCTGCGGCCGAGGCAGGCTGAGGCTGAGGCAGGCTGAGGCTGAGGCCGAGGCTGAAGGCAGACTGAGGCTGAGGCTGAAGCAGGCTGAGGCTGAGGCAGGCTGAGGCTGAGGCAGGCTGAGGCTGAGGCTGAGGCAGGCTGAGGCTGAGGCTGTGACTGCGACTGCCGTTGCCACTGCGACTGTCATCGCGAATGCGACTACGACTGCGAGAACAGCAGAATTCTACAACTGGATTCTCATCTGAATCTCAAGGGGAATGCTTCCAGATATGCTCCTACACATCGCTGTTAGGTTGCTTTGCCGGGATAATTCATTTTTCGTCGAAAATCCCCCTGTAGGGGACAGGCCCGACTTAACCCTACGGGGGGCTTTTGGGCGAAAAGTCAAAAGTGCTCAAAAGAGGTCGGGCCTGTCCCCCTACGGTTAAGTCGGGCCTGTCCCCCTACAGGGGGATTTTCGACGAACAAAAATATTCTTCCAAAAATGCACCAAAAAGGTCGAGAAATACTTCGAAAATAGTCTCCAGACTCTTTCTACAGTATTTTTGGAGTATTTTTTATTTCTCGTCGAAAATGCCCCTGTAGGGGGACAGGCCCGACTTAACATTAGGTCGGGCCTCTCCCCCTACGGGGGGCTTTTGGGCGAAGAGTCAAAAGTGCTCTACAGATGCGCCCAAGGTGCCAAAAAGTAGTCAAAACATCGTTCCCAGACTTGTTGTTTGACCATTCTTGAGCATCCCTCATGCAGAGGAGCAGGCCCGACTCGAGCGCTGCAGCGTTTCGTCACGGCGCCCAGTCCCGATCATTCGTCGGCGAGCGAGGTGGGGAAGCGAGAAGGTCGAAGGAGACAAGACCACATAAGCATAAGCTTTCGGCGCTCCGCGCGGATTTCTTGGGCCTGCGCCGGGGCCCCCCTGACGGCGCCTCTGGCGCCGCCCCCGGCGCGCCCCGCGCGCCAGGGAGGGTAGTCCAGCGCAGATCCTAGAAATCTGCGCGGAGCGCCAAGAGTTTATGTCTATGTCGTTTTCTCTTCTTCTAGAAGGAGAAGGCCGTTGATTTTCTGCTCTCCTCTCTGATAGTGCCTGAGGCCTGAGGGTCTCACGATACGGTATGCTCTCATCTCGGAGCCGTTTGGGTCTGAGGCGGCCCAGCACTGGTTCCGGCCAGCAGGAACGGCGGGCAGCTTCGAAGTGCTGGGTTCGAGAAGGTCTTTCGCCGTTTTCGGCCTTTGTGGGCGGTTTTCGTGCCGCGGGACCGTCGAACATGGATCCAGGGGAAAACTGGCCCAGATGGACCCCGGGCGGGGTCCAGGAATTGATTTTGACAGGATTTGCTTTGACCTCCCCCTCTAGACCGGTTTTCTCGGGGCCCAACCAGCCAAGAACCCTTGGCCGCCTCCAAGGGCGACCCCCCCGAGGCGTTTCAGCGTTTCACCATGGCTCATGGCGCCCGGCCCCATCAGCCGAAAACGCATGTGACCAGAACAGATACGATCCCCCGGGTCGAGGGTTCACAGGCCCCCCCGTCCCAGAGGGGATGAAGGCGGGGGGCGACGACGCCGAGGCCGACGCCGACGCCGCCGCCGACGCCGACGCCGACGCCGACGCCGCCGCCGCCGACGACGGCGACGACGACGTCGGTGCTGACGCCGACGCCGATGCCGGTACCGACGCCGACGCGCTTTCGACCATAGAGATCCCCCCCGCTGGATGGGCACGCCCGTGATCCTCGCGAAGGCCTCGCGAATGGGATCGCTCCCCCCCTGTGGTCGTGGCCCTGTAGGCGTGGCGTGGTGGAGGGTGCCGCTGCCCCCCCCTCCTCCCCCATGTGGGTGCGGGGTGGTTCGTGATTGTCGTCGTGCGTTGGCGTCGGCGACGATGGCGTCGGCGTCGGCGTCGGCGTCGGCGTCGGCGTCGGCGCCGGCGTCGGCGTCGGCGCCGGCGTCGGCATCGGCGTCGGCCGAAAACTGTGGCCGACAACGTAGTGTGCCCGAAAGGCGTACCGAGATCGAAGGTCGTATTTGGTTTCGGAGCCAAATTTTCGGTCACGCTCGGGAGCATTCGGAAAAATTCGGGAGCAGGTCTCAGCCACACTCGGACCAAATTTCGGGCAGAGTTTCGGCCACTGCACTCCCCTGATAGGGACGAGGCTACACGAGTTTTTGGACCGTCTCCCAGGTCCCCCCACTTAAGAGAATCATGGTGGGAGGTCTGCGGCCACTTTCGGTTTCCATGGGGCCCTTGCAGGGCCCCAGGACCGTCAACAAAACGACTCAGGATGAAGAGCTGGTCCCAGGGCAGGGTTCGAGACCTTTTTTGGGGCCGACGTTGCGAAAAGAGCATCGCGGCGTCGGCGTCAGCTCGGGGGCTCGAGATCTTCGGACGCTTCTCGTTCTTCCTGGCTTGGCCCGGAGGCGCCGTGCATGCGCCGCTGCTGGGTTCAGGCTGGGCCTGGCCAGGGAGAGCCGTGGATATGTGTTGGAGGCCTCCTGGGCCGTCTTGGGGCCCTCTTGGGGCTGTCTTGGAGGCCACTTGGGCCGTCATGGGGCCCCTTTGGGGGCCTCTTGGACGATCTTGGGGGCCTCTTGGGCCGTCTTGGGCCGTCGGAAAGCCGACAAGGCGCAAGTGCCAAAATCTTTCAAAACCTAAGAAGATCAATGATTTTGGCCCTTTCGGGCCTCTGGGCTCCCCTCTCCGCGCGGGGGCGGCCACGGACCTGCCTGGCCCCGGCCGCCCCCTGCCGACCCCTCGCCCCTCGAGGAGCTCCCGCTCAGGGAGAGCCTGCACCGCAAGGAGGGGGAGGAGGAGGAGGAGGAGGAGGAGGAGGAGGAGGAGGAGGAGGAGGGGAGGTGGGAGGAGGAGGGGAGGAGGAGGAGGAGGAGGAGGAGGACGAGGAGGGAGGAGGAGGAGGAGGAGGAGGAGGAGGAGGAGGAGGAGGAGGAGGAGGAGGAGGAGGAGGATTGGAGGTGTCTTCGCCTGCGGACACGGCAGAGGCCAGGGACAGGGCGGCGGACTCCGCCCGGCCCGTCGCGGATTCCCCCGCCCCTCGAGGAGCTCCCGCTCAGGGAGAGCCTGCACCGCAAGGGCCGCTCGAACACCGAGGCCGCCCCCGCCGGGGACGCGCTCCGGCAGGTGGTGGCCAGCAGCGTCGCGGGACGGACGTCGGCGAGCGAGCCGGCAGCTGGGGGCCGCGCAAGCTCCGAGGAAGAGAGAGGGTACCGATGCCGCTGCCATTCCCCTTGTCTGTTTGTCTTTGGGTCTCCTGCGAGGCCCTCGTAGCCACGGCTGGATTCGCCTCGAAATTCTGGTCAGAGCGCCCCCTAGGAGAGGTCCAGGGAACAGCGGCATAGGTGTTCTAGACGCTTCGCGTAATCCTACCAGCCCGAGTTGCCCTGAACAGGGTTTGGAGGAGCACGCAGTGGAAGGGCTTGGTAAGACGTCATACCCCAAGAGGGGGAGAGATGGAGGAGAACATCGGAGAAGGAGGACAGCAGGATGATGCTGCTGCTGATGATGATGATGCTGCTGATGATGATGATGCTGATGCGGATGATGATGCTGCTGATGATGATGGTGATGGCGATAGTGATGGTGATGGTGATGATAATGTTGCTGCTGCTGCTGATGATGATGATTGTGATGATGATGCTGCTGATGATGCTGATGACGATGATGCTGCTGATGATGATGGTGGTGGTGGTGATGATGCTGATGATGATAATGATGGTGATGATGCTGCTGCTGATGATGATGATGCTGATGCGGATGCTGATGCTGATGCTGATGCTGCTGCTGCTGATGATGATGAGGATGATGATGATGAGGATGATGATGCTGATGATGCTGATGACGATGATGCTGATGATGATGATGATGGTGGTGATGACGATGCTGATGCTGATGATGCTGCTGCTGCTGCTGCTGATGATGATGATGATGATGATGATGATGATGATGATGATGATGATGGCGATGACGATGATGACGACGATGATGATGACGATAATGCTGCTGCTGATGCTGCTGCTTATGGTGATGACGATTATGATGATGAGGAGGAACAGGGCGAGGGTGATGGCAAGGAGGGAGGATGGAGGAAGACTAGGCGGATGATTATCATGATGATGCTGATGATGATGATGGTGATGGTGATGATGATGATGCTGCTGCTGCTGATGCTGATGCTGCTGCTGCTGCTGACGACGATGATGACGATGCTGCTGCTGCTGCTGATGGTGATGATGATGATGATGATGATGATGATGATGATGATGATGATGATGATGATGATGATTCTGATGCTGCTGATGATGATGATGATGATGATGAGGAGGAGGGGGGGGGGGGGGGGGAGAGGAGAGGAGGAGGAGGAGGAGGGGGAGGAGGAGGAGGAGAGGAGGAGGAGGAGGAGTAGGAGGAGGGGGAATAATAATGATGATAATAATATGAATCGTATTAGTAATGATAATATTGATGATAGTAAGAAGAATAAGAGTAATAGTACTAAGAATAATAATAAGAGGAGAGGCAGGAGGAGGGCGAGCAGAAAGTCTACAGGCCTCTTGGATGCCTCCTGGGGCCTCTTGGGGGATTCTTGGCAGTCCCGGGGGCCTTATTGGGCGTCTTGGGCATCTTGGTGGCTTCTTTGGGGCCTCTTCGGGGCCTCTTGGGTCCTCCTGGGCACCTCTTGGGGCCGTCTTGGGGCACCCTTGGGAGCCCTCAGAGGCAATCTTGGGGCCATCTTTGAAGGGGTCGATTCCCCCTCCCCCTCTCCCTACTCCTCCTCCTGCTCCTCCTGTTCCTCCTACATCCTCCCCCTTCTGGGGTATGATGTCGTACCCAGCCCTTTAACTCCACTGCATGCTACTCCACATCCCTGATCAGGGCAATCGTCTGGACGTCGTTTCTGGACTGGCCGGTGGGGTTCTGCGAAGCGTCTAGAATTACCCCCCCCCCCGCCGTGCTTCTCTGACGTCGCGACGGGGGCCTGGGGCCGCAGCGCCATGCAGGCCCCCTGGGGCTCCCAGGCGCGCGCGGCCCGAGAGCTCAGCGCGTGCCGCCGCCTTGGCAGCCCAGCGTGCCCCCGCCCCTGTCGCCTCGTCCTTCGCTGTATCGTACGTTGCCGCGCCGCTTGTGCCGGCGCGCGGCCTCACGTCCTGGGGAGGGCGCTGCGGCCACCAGGGCAAGCGCCGCCTCGGGCGCGGTGGGCTCGCCGTGGGTCTGCCGCGGTGCCAGCTGCGCCTGCTCGGTGTGCGGGGCGCAGGGCCTGCCGTGGGTTTGCCGTGGTGTCGGCGTCGTGCGCTGGGGCGTGTTGAGAACAGAGGCGCGGCGACAGATGGATAGATGTGGGAGGCTCGTAGGTGCCCCGCACACGACGACCAACAGCGACACCAGCACAGGGCTTTTTGTAGTTGGCCAGGGTATGCCGTGCTTCGTTCGAGTGATGCCCGCGCCCCGGCGCCACCGCCTAGCCCCGCATAGGGCCGTCCCCCTGGGACCACACAGGCGGAGTCTCCAGTCTCCAGTCTCTGTGCTCGTGTCGTCGTCGTCGTCGTCGTCGTCGTCGTCGTCGTCGTCGTCGTCGTCGCCGTCCTCGTCGTCGCCGTCCTCCGACGTCCGTGTGGCGTTCCCGAGTGCGCGGGCCGACGCCCCGAGCGGCTGGCCCACGGCCTTCGGGGCCTGCGGCCTCGCAGGCGAGGCGCTCCGAGCCCGCCGCCCCGCTGGGCTGCGTGGGCGCCGCCCTCGCGCTGGCGGACGCCGCCGCGCAGCGGCCGGGCGCCTCCGCGGCCCGCTCGGCGCCGGCGGCCCGAGGCGCGCCGACGGACTGCGACCTCTTCGGCGCGGGTGCGGCGGCGGCAGTCTCGCCGGCGCCATCGGGCGCGGCCGCGCAGCAGCCAGAGGCTGCGGGCCCCCATGATTCTCACCACCACCACCACCGCCACCACCACCACCACCCACCACCACCACCACCACCACCACCACCACCACACCACCACCACACCACCACCACCACCCACGACCCACCACCACACCACCACCACCACCACCACCACCACCACCACCACCACCACCACCACCACCACCACCACCACCACCACCCCCACCACACACACCACACACCACCACCAAACCACCACCACCACCACCTTGTCCTCCTCCTCCTCCTCCTCCTCCTCCTCCTCCTCCTCCTCCTCCTCTCCCCCTCTCCCTCCGCTGCCCTCCTCTTCCCCTCCTTCCTGGGAGAGGGAGGCGGTGGTGCTGTATCTACTTATGGTCCCCGTGGAGGCCTCCCGGGCCCGCTCGGCGGCGCACGCGCCGGCGGTGCCCACGACCCGGTCGCCAGAGGAGGACACGATTCGGAGGCCTATAGGTTGACACCACCACCAATCTCGGCGGTGTGCCTCCGCCGAGGGAAGAGATGATCCCGATCTCGGTGGTGCTGATTGTCCTAAAGCCTCCTCCCTCCTTCTCCCTCCTCCTCCTCCTCCTCCTCCGCCTCCTCCTTCTTCTCCTCCTCCTCCTTCTAATGAATGGCACGAGGAGGGCGGCGGGTGCAGCAGAACAAGAACAAGCTATTACCCACTATCGGTGGGACCCTAGTCCTCCAGTAAGGCCGCCGAGCAAATAATTAGTTACCACCTTGGGGTGGGTGGGCTCTAAAGACCTCTTTCAGGGTTGATGTTCGGGCGTCCCAGGTGGCCGAAAGGTCACCACCGAGATCAGCGTCGAGGGCCATCTTCCCTCGGTGGAGGCAGCCCCCAGTGTTGTTGTTGTTGGTGCCAATCTCCACTCCTCCGAAAGATACGCTTAAGTCGGGCATGTCCCTCTACAGGAGGAATATAAAAATAGTCAAAACATGATATGGGGACGATGTTTCGACTATTTTTTATTTTTGGATATTTCGGGACTATTTTTATTTTTTCGTCAAAAGTCCGCCTGTAGGGTTGTGGAAGTCGGTTAATGGAGAGGAAGCATTCTGCCAAATAGTTTCCAGATGTCTAACATATGTTTCAAACATGCTTCAAATCTGTTAAAAACGTGTTCGAAACATTTACAGAACATGCCTTACACATCTTCAACACATCTTCAGTCCAATGGCAGGACTGGTAGAGTGTCCATGGTCATGGCATCCACAACTGCAGGGGGACATGCCCGACCGAAGGATGCCCAGACGTGCAACGCCCCGAACCAGCCAGGACGCACGCTTTTCGCCGGCCCCAGCCTTCGGCCTTCGGGGGCCCTCGCCAGGCCCTCGGGGGCCGTCAACAGCACTCGGGGGTGGACGGACCTCCTACCCCGACGCGTCGAGTGAGGAATTGGCCGTTTTCGGTTCGCGAGAGGGCGTCGCGGCCGTCACGTTTGCGGGTCCAGGTCCGTCGGTTTTGGTCCTAGGCCGTTTTCACTAAGGGCAGGTTTGCTAAAGGGAGGTTTGTCCATCGCCGAAGAACGGCTTGCGGTGAACTGGCCGCGGGGAAGGGGCCGGGACTGCCAGGGACCGCGCATTGAAACAATTGTGAAGTCGGGCGTGTCCTTCTACAGGAGGAGTATTCAAAAATAGTAAGAAAATAGTTTGGAGATGATTTTTTGAATCTTTTTTTGACTAGTTTTGAGGGTTTTTGGGGTATTTTTGATCTTTCGTCGAAAATCCCCTTGTAGGGGGACATGCCCGACCTAAAACAATTGAGACATTGCATGTGATCGTTTTCTTATTCATTGTTTTGCCGATCGGCGCGGGCCCTCGCCCCCCCCCCCTCCCGCCTCCCAATGGTGTAGATCTTGGCTGTTTTTGGCGCCTGTCTCGAGCGGGTGGAGCCTCACCCAGAGGCCGCAGGGTTCCAAACAGCCGCATTGAGCAGAGGCCCGGAGCCAGAGCCCCCCCCCTCCCCCCCCCTTCCGCCCAGTGTCGGGGCTACTCTGGGATGTCTTTGTCGACACGGCCATATTCGCCTCGGGACCCTTATCAGAAATCGCCCCAGGGTTAGATGCTCGTTTGGGGGACCTTCCTGGGGCCCACCGAACGGATCTGTTTGACTCTAGTTACTTCGACTGTAGTTCGACTCTAGCTCGAGTCAAGCTCGACTCAAGGTCGAGTCAAGTTCGACTCACGTCGACGGACATTCGACGCAGCATCGACACAAGAGTGGAGCGAGTGGCTCCAGGAAGGTGCCTAGGAGGCCTTTTTCCCCTCTGGCGATAATGGTATGACCAGGGGGGGGGTCGGGGGCGGCGCCAGTCATGGGCGTTATCGCGAATAGTAGACAAGGATAAGGCTCCATAACGAGCGTCCAACAGGGGAGTGGCAGTAATTATCGGTTCCTCTCCAGACATCTGGCGCCTCGATTTTTTCGAGACACGGGACCCAGACCCCTCTACCACTTCCCCG
Organism: Prorocentrum cordatum; assembly: GCA_963575745.1. Classification (NCBI taxonomy): domain Eukaryota; class Dinophyceae; order Prorocentrales; family Prorocentraceae; genus Prorocentrum; species Prorocentrum cordatum. The sequence continues at coordinate 16,654 of CAUYUJ010010178.1, forward strand.
GGACCGGTTTTTCATCCCCAGCCGTTTTTTGACGGTGGCGAGGCCCGGCGAGGGCCCTGAAGGCCGAAAACTAGCAACAAACCTACGCCTCGACTTTTTCCAGACGCCCACCGTCTGGGGAGTGGTGATGTCGGTGCCTCTTGCTTTCCTCAGGTCGTGTGCGGCGGCAGCCTCGCCGGCGCCCGCGGGCGCGGCCGCGTCGCAGGCGGGGGCCTCCTCGGCGAGGCTGCTCAGGTCCGCCGCCGCCCTGGCGCCCGCGGCTGCCGGCTGCACGCAAGAGACTGGCCCTGTGCCGTGGTGTGGAGGGTTTCTCCGTAGGGCTTAGGCGACCCGTCCTCCTCCTCCTCCTCCTCCTCCTCCTCCTCCTCCTCCTCCTCCTCCTCGCCCTCCCCTCCTCGGGTCGCCTACGGCCCCGGGGGTAACCGTCCACCGGGGTGATCTTCCCCGAGATCCGGGCGCCCCAGGCATCGGGCGTCTCGAGAGATCGAGACGGAGGTCTCATCGCTGTCGGCCTCTCAGGGCCCTTGCAGTGCCTCGCCGCCCTTCAGGAGACGACTCGGGAAGAGGAGCCGGTCCCGGGGAAGTGGTCGAGAGGTCGGGGCCGCGTGTGTCGAGAAGTCGGGGCGCTGGAGGAGTCGGTCCGGGCGTTGCCTTTTTCCCAGCCATCCTGTGGTGTTGGGTCCTCGTTCTGAACAGACAGCGCCCCGCGTCACCTCACCTCCCGCCCTCCTCCTCCCTGCCTTTGCCCTTCGTCTGTACCTGTTTCGGCGCACCCCTCACGCGCTTCGTGGCCCCATAGGGAGCTCCACCGACGGCCCCCGCAACGATTTGGGCACACCCTGCACACGTCTGGTGGCCCCATAGGGAGCTCCACCGAGCGCGCCAGTGGCTGCGTTCGCATGCGCCCACCGCACCCATTTACGCACACCCCGCACACGTTTCGTGGCCCCATAGGGAGCTCCCTGGACGGCCCCAGTGGCTGCGTTCGCATGCGCGCGCCGCATCCATTTTGGCACACCCTTCACTCGGTTCCTGGCCCCATGCGGAGCCCCACCGAAGGTCCACATGCCAGCGTTCGCATGTGCCCACCGCACGAATTTGGGCACACCCTCACACTTTTCGCGGCCCCATATGGGAGCTCCACCGACGGCCCCAGTGGCTGCGTTCGCATGCGCCCACCGCACCCATTTACGCGCACCCCGCACTCGTTTCGTGGTACCATATGGCGCTTCCCCGACGGCCCCAGTGGCTGCGTTCGCACGCGCTTACTGCACCCATTCTTGGCACACCCCTCACACGTTTCATCGCCCCACAGGGAGCTCCACCGACGGCCCCAGTGGCTGCGTTCGCATGCGCCCACCGCGCCCTTTCTGGCACACCCTCACACGTTTCGCGGCCCCATAGGGAGCTCCGTCCAGGGAGCTCCACCGACGGCTCCAGTGGCTGCGTTCGCATGCGCCCACCGCGCCCATTTCGGCACACCCCTCACGTTTCGCGGCCCAACGACGGCCCCAGCGGCTGGGTTCGCATGCGCTCATTTTGGCACGCCCCTCGCACGTTTCGCGGCCTCCTAGGTAGATTTACCGATGGCTCCAGTGGCTGCGTCAGCATGCGTCCACCGCACCCATTTTAGCACACTCTTCACACGTTTGGTGGCCCCATAGGGAGCTCCTCCGAATGTAGTGCATAAAACGACGGTGCTCACAACTGCATCTGGTTGGTTCCTTTGCCAGGCTAATTTTCACGCCGCGCGTCTTCGCCCCGTTTCGGGCCCCGGACCAGCAAGGCGAGCTGGTTTGAAAAGTACCTCAGAAGGACGGGGTCTAGGGCTCTGGTCGTGATTTTTCGCGATGCCGCTAGCTCTGTCGCAACGTCGGACCTTCGGGCTTGGTGCGGGCCCACAGGGATCCCCCCAGCAACGACCTGCGCTCTGGAGCATTAGCCTCCCGCGGCCCCCTGAAGCCTCGCACCAAGGGGCACTCTTGCGCAGGGCCACCCTTGTGTGTACTCCAGATTTCGTGATAAAAGGGAGGGGGTCTCATTTCGGGGGGGGGGTCTCTTCCAGGCTATCTTGGAGGGCCTGGGGGTTCTGGGGACGATGTTTTGGAGGGTTCTCCCACGGGGGAGGTCTGAAATGGCTTGTCTTGGAGGGTCCAGACCCCCTCCCTTTTCTTACGAAATCTGGAGTAGCCGAGGTTGCCGCCACTGGCACGCTGCCGAAGCCCAAGAAGCGGCTCCGGCAGCACGCCGACGTGCCCGCGAAGGCTGAGAGGGAGGCGAAGAAGGACGCGGGCTGACGCCGCGTCCGTCCGTCTGCTGCTGCTCCCCGGGGGGCGATCGAGGCGGCACATGGCCGGTCTCGGCAGGGTGACGGGAGCTGGAGATGCAGAAAAGAGCCGGCCGCGACAAGATCGGTGTCACCTGAAGTGGAACGGCAAAGTACGCGCATGTGAAGACGGACGTGCATATGAAGATGTCCAATGCATATGTACATGCATCTGAAAGCTAGTATGTATAACGAAATGGACGTGCATACGAAGACGTTCAATGTACATCTGCGTAGGTGTGTGTGTGTATATTTTTGTCTGTTGTGTGTGGGGGGGGGGGAGCACGTGCTGCCCCCAACCAGAGGGTCAGGTTGAGGATGAACATGACGATGGCGATGATGGCCATGGTCGGGATGATGATGATGATGATGATGATGATGATGATGATGATGATGATGATGATGATGATGATGATGATGATGATGATGATGAGGTTGATGATGATGATGATCATGATGATGATGAGGAGGATGAGGATGATGATGATGATGATGATGATGATGATGATGATGCAGACGATGATGATGCTGATGATGAGGAGGAGGAGGATGAGGATGAGAATGAGCATGAGGATGGTGGTGATGATGATACTGATGATGAGGATGGTGATGATGCTGCTGCTGTGAATGATGATGATGCTGATGATGGATGTTGGTGGCGGTGGTAGCGGCTGCGGCGGCTGCGGCGGCTGCGGCGGCTGCGGCGGCGGCGACGACGATGGCCACGATGATTATGATGATGTTGATGATGATGCTGCTGCTGATGATTATACTACTGGTGGTGATGATGCTGATGATAATGATGATGATGGTGATGATGAGGATGATGATGATGATGATGATGATGATGATGATGATGGTGATGGTGATGGTGATGGTGATGATGATGATGATGATGATGATGATGATGATGCTGATGATGATGATGATGATGGTGGCGATGGCGATGATGATTCGGGTGATGATTCGGATGCTGGTTCGAATGATGATGACGATGATGACGACGCTGATGATGCTGCTGATGTTTATGATGATGATGCTGTTGATGATAATTGCTGATGATGGCGGTGGCGCTGGTGGCGGCTGTGGCGGCTGCGGCGGCGACGACGATGACCACGATGACCACAATGATGGTGATGATCCTGATGCTGATGCTGATGATGATGCTGATGCTGATGCTGATGAGGAGGAGGATCAGGATGAGGATGAGGATGAGGACGATGATGAAGAAAGTGATGATGAGGATGATGATGATGATGATGATGATGATGATGATGATGATGATGATGATGGTGGTGGTGATGATGATGATGATGATGATGTGATGTGATGGTGATGATGCTAATGATGATGTTGATGGTGATTCGGATGGCGATTCGGATGCTGATTCGGATAATGAGGATCATGGTGCTCATGCTGATGCTGCTGATGATGAAGGTGTCTGTGGCCATTACTATTATGATTACGATTCATATGATGATGCTGATGCTGATGATGATGATGATGATGATGATGCTGATGCTGATGCTGATGCTGATGCTGATGCTGATGAGGACGATGATGGTGATGATGATGCGGATGATGATGCTGATGATGATGAGGATGATGATGATGATGCTGCTGCTGCTGATGATGATGATGATGATGATGGATGCTGCTGATCATGATGATGAGGAGGATGAGGATGAGGGTGTGCAGGAAGAGGAGGAGGAGGAGAAGGAGGAGGAGGAGGACGACCAGGATGATGATGCTGCTGATGATGCTGATGATGATGATGACGATGATGATGATGATGATGATGCTGATGATGATGATGATGATGCTGATGATGATGATGATGATGATGATGATGCTGATGGTGCTGCTGCTGCTGCTCCTGCTGATGATGATGATGATGATGATGATGATGATGATGGTGATGGTGGTGTTGATGATGGTGGTGATTTTGATGATGATAATTATGCTGCTGCCGCTGCTGCTGCTGCTGATGATGAGGATGATGATGCTGATGCTGATGATGATAATGCTGATGATGCTGATGATGATGCTGATGATCCTGATGCTGATGCTGATGCTGCTGCTGCTGCTGCTGCTCTTGATGCTGCTGATGCTGCTGCTGAGGAGGAGGGGGAGGAGGAGGAGGTGGAGGAGGAGGAGGAGGAGGAGGAGGAAGGAGGAGGAGAGGAGGAGAGGAGTAGGAGGAGGGGGAGGAGGAGGAGGAGAGGAGGAGGAGGAGGAGGAGGAGGAGGAGGAAGAGGAGGAGGAGGAGGAGAGGAGAGGAGGAGAGAGGAGGGAGGAGGAGGAGGAGAGGAGGAGTGTGCAGGAAGAGGAGGAGGAGGAGGAGGAGGATGATGATGTGCAGGAGGAGGAGGAGGAGGAGGAGGAGGAGGAGGAGGAGGAGGAGGAGGAGGAGGAGGAGGAGGAGGAGGAGGAGGGAGGATGAAGCCGAAGAGGCCGAGGAGGCCGACGCCCCCGCAGCAGGCAGCGCCCGCCCGGCCGCTGGCGCTTCCAGCGTGGCCGTGGGGCTGCGCGGCGTCCCGCGGCCTCCGCGCACCGCAGCTCTCGGCCGGAGCGGCAGGAGTGCGGCGCGCGGGGGACGGGCATGTGCCATCTGATTATTCGTGCACGTGCTTCCCACCGCGCCAAGGATGGATCCCCGCATGCCTTCGGCTTCCAGTGGGCTCGTTGGTTCCCTGCGGTTCCCCGAACGGACTCGTTCCCTCGTCGGCCCCCCCTCTGGCCGCTCCTCTGCCGGCCCCTTTCCCGGCGAGGCGGCCAGGTTGCCATCTGCCCCCCTCCGTTTCCTCCGATGTCCCTGGCTGTCCGGAGCCAGGGAGACAGGCCCAGCATGCTCCTGGCGCGGCGAAGCTGCCGGGACTTGCCCGGCAGGGTGAGGAGGATGGGAGTCGGCGGGGGGGGGGGCTCGGCCGGCGTGGCCTGAACGGTGTGGGGGAAAGGGGGCGGGCGGGGGGGGGAGGGAGCGAGGGGCGGGGACGGGGGTGGGGGCGGGGGGGCGGGGGCCCAGGTCGTCGCGTTCGCCTACCTTGTCGCCGCGGTGCCCCTGGAACACAGGGTGGGCTGCGCGGGGGTCTGCTAGGTGCGCTCGCGCCATGTTGGACATCCCACCCATCCCACCCATCCCACCCATCCCCTCGCATTGTGCTGAATTTTTGTCTCCCCGCCGACGGGTGTCATAGCGGACCGGGAACCTTCAAGAGGACACCATCGTGATGCACGCAGTCGGAGAAGAGGAGCGGGAGGGGAGGAAGAGTGGGGAGGGGAGGGATGCGAGGAGGAGCGGGAGGGGGGGAGGAGGAGCGGAAGGGGAGCAGGGGAGGAGGAGGAGCGGGAGGGGAGGGAGGTGAGGAGGATAAGGGGAAGCGGGAGGGGAGGAGGGGGGGAGGTGATGAGGAGGGAGGGGCGGAGGGTCGGTCGGACGATGCCGTTGGCGCCGTGCCGTGGTCCATGCTTGGGCCGGCCTCCCTTCCTGTGGGAGAGCGAGCTAGTGGGAGAGAAGAGACGGGTCGTGGCCCCATAGGAGCTCCACCGAAGGTGCTAGTAGCAAAGTGCGCATGGCGGCCTCGGGCCCTTTCGGCACACCTCTCACGAGGATCGTGGCCCCATAGGAGCCCCACCGAAGGCGCCAGTAGCAAAGTGCGCACGGCGGCCGCGGGCCATTTCGGCACACCCCTCGCGAGGATCGTGGCCCCATAGGAGCTCCACCGAAGGTGCCAATAGCAAAGTGCGAATGGCGGCCTCGGGCCATTTCGGCACACCATTCACGAGGATCGTGGCCCCATAGGAGCTCCACCGAAGGCGCCAGTAGCAAAGTGCGCATGGCTGCCTCGGGCCATTTCGACACACCCCTCACGAGGATCTTGGACCCATAGGAGCTCCACCGAAGGCGCCTGTATCAAAATGCGCATGGCGGCCTCGGGCCATTTCGGCACACCCCTCACGAGGATCGAGGCCTTTGGTAGCTTCACCGAAGGTCCCAGTGGCAGGGTTCCCATCGCGGCCTCGGGCCATTTCGGCACACCCTTCGCGAGGATCGTCGTCACATGGGGAGCTCCACCGAAGGCGCCAGCGGCAGGGTTCGCCCGGCGGCCTTTGCCCATTTCGGCACACCCCTCACGAGGATCGTGGCCCCATAGGGAACTCCGCCGAAGGCCCCAGTGACAGGGTTCGCACGGCGGCCTTGGGCCATTTCGGCACACCGCTCACGAGGATCGTGGCCCCATATGGAGCTCCACGGAAGGCCCCTGGTGGCAGAGTTCCCATGGTGGCCCCGAGGCATTTCGGCACACCCCTTACGAGAATCGTGGCCCATAGCTGTGCTGCTTCAACAACCGCGCCTGGGCGTCGTACTCCGACACTTCCTCCCTCTGGCTCTCAAAGCCCTCTCCTGCTTCTGCTCCTCGGTCAGAGGGACGCCGTCTTTGTCGTCGCCGGCGCCCGCGAAGACGGCCATGAACGTGTTCCTGAGCATGTCGGGCTCCGGCGGGAAGCCGTGGCCACATAGGGAGCGCGGGCGAAGATGGTATTCACAATTGCGGTATTCACAACTGCATATGGTTGGGTCCTTCGCCAGTTTTTTTTTTTTTGTTTTTTTTTTTGGGGGGGGTTTTATATAAAAAAAATCCCGGCAACGCAACCTAACAGCGATGTGTAGAAGCATATCTGGAAGCATTCCCCTTAAGATTCGGATGGGAATCCAGTTGTAGAATTGTGCTGTTCTCGCAGTCGTAGTCGCATTCGCGATGACAGTCGCAGCGGCAACGGCAGTCGCAGTCACAGCCTCAGCCTCAAGCCTGCCGCTTCTTCCTCAAAGCCTTGCTCAGCCCCAGCCTGCCTCTGCCGCACCTCAGCCTGCTTCAGCCTCACCTCAGTCTCTCAGTCGGCCTGCAGCCGCGGCCCGCAGCCTCAGCCCCCCTGCCGCAGCCGCAGCCTGCAGTCAGCCTCGGCCCTCATCCTCAAGCCGGCCTCAGCTCAGCCCCTTCAGCCTCAGCCTCAGCTGCCTCACATCGCCTCAGTCTGCTTCAGCCTCAGCCTCAGTCGGGCAGCCTCAGCCTGCCTCAGCCTCAGCCTCATCACCTCAGCCTCAGCCTCAGCCTTGCCGCAGCATCAGCCTGCTTCAGCCTCAGCCTCAGCCTGCCTCAGCCTCAGCCTCAGTCTGCTTCAGCCTCAGCCTCAGTCTGCCTTCAGCCTCGGACTCAGCCTCAGCCTGCCTCAGCCTCAGCCTGCCTCGGCCGCAGCATCAGCCTGCCTCAGCATTCAAAATGTGGCCCAGGAATGGAGTTCTGGGAACTAGAAGAACACGAAGTGGCTACAGTTGGCTCCGGGCATTCAAAATCATGCCCAGGAATGGAGTTCTGGGAACTTGAAGAGCACGAAGTGGCCTACAGTTGGCTCCGGGCATCCAAAATGTGGCCCGGGAATAGAATTCCGGGAAGTCGAAGAGCACGAAGTGGCTTACAGTTGCTTACAGTGTGGCTCCGGGCATTTCAAAATGTGCCAGTAGGTGGAGTTGGGAACTGAAAGCTCGAAAGTGGCCTACAGTTGGTCCCGGGCATCGGGCAACCAAAAGGTGGCCCAGGAATGGAGTTCTGGGAAGTCGAAGAGCACGAAGTGGCCTACAGTTGGCTCCGGGCATTCAAAATGTGCCCCGGAATGGAGTTCTGGGAGCACCAAGAGCGATTTTGCGAGGATGTCCCAAGCGATTTCGGCTTCGGCGGCAGCCGCGGCGGCAGCCTGTCCGGGTCCCGCCCAGACCCCCCTGAGGAGTCATTATGTTTTTTTTTTGAAACCACTAGAAACCTATCAGCAAGAGCTGTTAGGTAAAAACTGCAACGATGAATTGCCAACCAGCCTGGTGTGTTGGTCATCGTGGGAAGAGACAGCGCCCGCGTCCTAGCCGCCTCCCCTGGCCCCTCTCCCTCCTCCTCAGCATCATCGTCGTCATCATCAATCAATCCTACGCATGGAATCACCCATCATCACAATCTGTCTATCATCATCATCAGACATCAGCAGCATCACCCTCGCGAGAATCGTGGCCCCATAGGGAACTCCCCGAAATCCAAGAGAACGCACCGAATGCGAAACGCGTCGCGTATCCCCACCAACCCGTCCAGAAACGACGCCCACGAGAGTAGAGGGTCGTCCTGAGGGGCTTTTCGGCGTCTTGGTGCCTCGGGGGGGCCTCTGTGGGCCGTTCGGGATCCTCTTTGGGGCCTCCTGGGGGCCTCTTGGGGCCTCTTGGGGCCATCTTGGGGCCTCTGGGAGCACCTTGGGTGCCTCGGGGGGGTCTCTTGGGGCCTCTTGGGGGTCTCTTGGGGGCCTCCTGGGGGCCTCTTGGGGGGCCTCTTGGGGCCATCTTGGGGCCATCCTGCGGCCTCTTGGGGCAGCCTGGGGGCCTCTTGCGGCCATCGTGGAGGAAATCGATCAAAGAAGGGGGGTTCCTAAATTGGAGCCCCCCCTCAGAAGGCCAAAATGGGGCCCAAACCATAGTAAAATCAATGATTTTGGCTTCCTCGCCGAGGCCGTTTTGGACGCTCTGACCGATCGCGGCCCCCCCTGTCCAGGGTCAGTGGGGAGGGGGTTTGGGAGGGGTAAACCCATCCCCGAAGGGGAAGAAGGAGGGGTGGAAGAGGAAACGCTCTAAACCACCGACGCCCAGAGGGCTGGTGGGATTCGCCTGTAGCAAAGTGCGCATGGCGGCCTCGGGCCATTTCGGCACACCCCTCACGACGATCGTGGCATCATAGGAGCTCCACCGAAGGCGCCAGTAGCAAAATGCGCATGGCGGCCTCGGGCCATTTCGGCACACCCCTCACGAGGATCGTGGCCCCATAAGGGGGCTCCACCGAAGGCGCCAGTAGCAAAGTGCGCATGGCGGCCTCGGGAAATTTCGGCACACCGCTCACGAAGATCGTTGCCCCATAGGAGCTCCACCGAAGGCGCCAGTAGCAAAGTGCCCATGGCGGCCTCGGGCCATTTCGGCACACCCCTCACGAGGATCGTGGCCCCATATGAGCTCCATCGGAGGCGCCAGTAGCAAAGTGCGCACGGCGGTCTCGGGCCATTTCGGCACACCCCTCACAAGGATCGTGGCCCCATAGGGAGCTCCACCGAAGGCGCCAGTAGCAAAGTGCGCATGGCGGCCTCGGGCCATTTCGGCACACCCCCACGACGGATCGTGGCCCCATAGAGCTCACCGAGGCGCCCAGTTAGTAAAATGCGGCAATGGCGCTCGGCCATTTTCGGCTAGCACCCCTCACGAGAGCGTGGGCCCTTAAGGAGCTCCACCGAAGGCGCCAGTAGCAAAGTGCGCATGGCGGCCTCGGGCCATTTCGGCACACCCCTCACGACGATCGTGGCCCCATAGGAACTCCACCGAAGGCGCCAGTAGCAAAGTGCGCACGGCGGCCTCGGGCCATTTCGGCACACCTTTCACGAGGATCGTGGCCCCATGTGGGGGCTCCACCGAAGGTCCCAGTGGCAGGGTTCCCATGGCGGCCTCGGGCCATTTCGGCACACCCCTCACGAGGATCGTGGCCCCATAGGAGCTCCACCGAAGGCCCCCTGTGGCAGGGTTCACACGGCGGCCTCGGGCCATTTCGGCACACCCCTCACGAGGATCGTGGCCCCATAGGGAGCTCCACCGATGGCGCCCAGTGGCAGGGTTCCCATGGCGGCCCCGGGCCATATTTCGGTACACTCCTCACGAGGATCGTGGCCTCATAGTTGTGCTGCTTCAACAACCGCGATTGGGCGTCTTACTCCGCCTTTTCGACGTGCGGCGACACCTTCTCCCTCATGGCTCTCAAAGCCCTCTCCTGCTTCTGATCCTCTGTCAGGGGGACGCCGTCCTTGTCGTCGTCGGCGCCCGCGAAGACGGCCACGAACGTGTTCCTGAGCATGTCGGGTTCCGGCGGGAAGCCGTGGCCACATAGGGAGCGCGGGCGAAGATGGTATTCACAATTGCGGTATTCACAACTGCATATGGTTGGGTCTTTCGCCAAGCTAATTTGGAGCACTTTTTGAATATATTTCGTTTTTCGTCCAAAATCCGCCTGTAGATGGACACGCCCGACCTACAGCTTGCCCCTCCACGGGGGCTCTCCTCTGACTCTTCTGGCCCTCCTCGAGCGCCGCGTGCTGCCGCACTATTCCGCGACGCCGGGCTCCTCCTCCTCCCCGTGGGAGGCGCTGCGCTCAGGCTGGGCTGCCGTGAGAAGGGAAGGCGGGGGCCGTGGATTTGAGTCGGGCGCACGGGGAGTTTTTTTGGTGCTTCTCATTTATATATATATATATATATATTCATTGTTTATATTATTTTTTTATTCTTATCATATACATAAATACATATACACATATATATATGTATATATATATGTCGTCCAAGGGGACACGCCCGACCTAACCTTGGAAGCAGGGCTCATGACGATTCCTCCGCTTCCATCCGTTTCGATTTCCATGGCCTCCGACTCTGTTTCGATTCGGCTTCGGAACCCGATGCGGATTCCGATTTCTCCATGCAAGCCTGCTAGCCTGCCGATTATACCGCCGATTCGACTTCTTCGGGCTCGGCTGCCGATTTCCGCCGATCCGATGTGTTTCGACCGCCGATCCGATTTATCGATTCGGTTTTGGGCTCTCTTGGGGAGGGGGGAGGAGGGGAAACGAGGGGAGGACGGAAGTCCTCCCCAGGGGCGGCTGGGCGAGCACTGCCAACGCCTCCTTGCGCATGGTCGCTGGCGTTGGCGTCAGTGCTGTTGGTCTCCTGATCATGCCGTTGCTCACGGCTTGCTGGATGCTTCCGAGGGAAGGTCACCTGCAGGGGTACAGTTACGATGCTACCCGCCAAGCGGGGGGTGCCTACAGGGTCCGGCTTGAATAAGGAGTACATACTTTTCAAAAGGGGTTCGGTCGTTCCTTTGGTTTGCATGCGTTCCGCCGCCTTTTTTGGCGGCGAGGCCTCATTGGTGTTCCGTCGGGGTTCCTACAATTACCTGGAATAACGGGGTTTCGTTCCTTATCTATCGTCCCTTGGGTCAGGCCGAATATTGTACCTACCCAAGTGCACCGGCAACCCCGAAAAAATGCAGATCCCGGCCCCAACCCGCGGCCGCGCGCCGAGAGGAGCCCCGCGAGCCGCGGCGCCGCCGCCCGCGACGCCGGCGGGCGCGCCTCCCTCGCGAGCGCCGCGGTGCGCGATCGGCGGACGGGCTCCCGGAGCGACGCGGCATGGCTGGCGGCGGCCGCGGCGGCGAAACTGGCCGCGCCGCGGGCGAGAAAGGGCCGGTGCGCGCCGCCTTGGCGTCTACTCCTGCGCGCCCCCCCTCCCCCCCGCAGGAGGAGGAAAGGGTGCCAACGCGGGTCCTCCCTGGCCTCGCTTTCGCTTCGCGGGGCCTTCTGGGAGGCCCTCGTCGCCAGTGCTGGCGTCGCCTCGCAGCGCTGCTCGGGGCGCGCCCCAGGGAGAGAGGTCCGGGGAGCAGCGGCATGGGCCAAATTTTTGGGGTGTTGCTAGACGTGCCCCCGGCCCAGGGTGCCCGCAGGATTTCCCAGGATGCCCTCTCGGCCTCCAGAGCGCCCTTCACGAGGCCCAGAGGGCCCCACGGGCTCTAGAATTGAACCCAGTGCGGGAGGCACCTTGGGCCAGGGGCGCCTCTGGCCACGCTCGAATTTTGGTTTCCCCATGCGCGCCGCCGTTGTGCCCACTCCTATGGGCACAAACACTGACATAAACATCACAACTCTGAGGTCCGCGCGGATTTCTCGGATCTGCGCTGGGGCCCCCTGGCGGCGCCTCTGGCGCCGCCCCTGGCGCGCTCCGCGCGCCAGGGAGGGGGGGTCCAGTGCCGATCCGAGCAATCCGCGCAGACCTCCGAGATTTTATGTTCATGTCATGGTTTGTTCCCCTGACTCCTGCGCGCACCCTCCCCCCCAGGCAGCTGCGGTCTGCTGATCGCGTGGGCCGATGTGGCCGTGCTTCGCGGGGCGTGGGGGGCGGATCGCGTTCGGGGGGCCAGTTCGGTGCCAGGGGGAGGGCGGGACTTCCGAGGCGGGAATTCATGCGTGACCACCGCCAGGAGGATCGACTTCCGGGGGCCTCGACAGGCGGTGTATATGCATGCTTTCGGACCCCCCCAGGGGCCAAAAGGTGTGCATGTCCACCGCCCGCTGGGGCACCAGGACGTCGGTTCCCAGGCGGTGGATCTGGATCACCCCCCGCCTCGCAGGAGTGGGCCGTCGGGCGGGTGGCCTGGGGGCCTCCCATTGTCAAGGGAGGAACGCCACGCGGACCCGACAATTGGCGTTTGCTGAGCGGCTCTGGGCGTTTACTGATCAGCCCTGCCCTGTTCGATTCCTCCCCGTGGTTGCGTTTACGAAACGGCTTCGCCTGTCGGGGTGATTAGTCTGAGGGTGGATTTTTTGCTCTCCAGGCATGGGGGGCTTCCATGGGGGGGCGTGCCAGTGGACAGCCGAAGAGCGTCCCCTGGCCAGCCAGAGGGAGCGCGGAGGGTTGCCCACGATCCGATTCGACGCGCTTACGGCGCCCTAGCCGGCGACGCCTTAGCTACGCGCCTACGGCGCCCTGGCTACGGCGCCCTAGCCGGCGGCGCCCTTGCCACGGACCTGGCGCTGCGGCGCCCGCCTGCGACGCCCTGGCCGGCGACAGCTGCAGGTCCGATGTCCGATGTCCGATTGGATGCGTTTCGATTCGCTGACAGGGGCCCCAGTCCCGATTCGACTCGGGTCGGTTCGCTTCACCTGCGTCGGCTGGGGCTGGCCAGAGCCGGGCGCGGCGGCCCGATTTCGCTCCGATGCGGGACGAACCTCTGGAGATCCGAGCCAACATGTCGCCCCAGGCGCCGGCGGCGCTTCCGCTCTATCCT
>CAUYUJ010010179.1:2500-10000 GCA_963575745.1 Prorocentrum cordatum
CATCATCATCATCATCATCATCATCATCATCATCATCATCATCATCATCACCACCATCATCATCCATCATCATCCATCATCATCAGCATCATCAGCATCATCATCATCATCTTCATCATCATCATCATCATCATCATCATCATCATCATCATCATCATCTTCTTGTTAATCATCATGCTCATCATCATCATCATCATCATCATCATCATCATCATCATCATCATCATCATCATCATCTTCATCATCATGCTCATCATCATCATCAGCATCAGCATCATCGTCGTCATCATCATCATCAGCATCGTCACCATCAACGTCACGAATATGATCATGACCATCATGACCATCATCAGCATCAGCATCATCATGAGCCTCATCATCATCAGCATCATCATACTCATCAGTATCCCATCCTCCTCATCATCATCATCAGCAGCAGCATCATCACCATCACCATCATCATCTCCCCTCCTGTTTGCCATACATTGTCAATATTATTAGTCGTCCTACTTCTCCTCTTTCTCGTCTTCCTCTTCCTCCTCCTTCTCCTCCTCCATTTTCCGACATCAATTTCTTAGCGGTCGCAAATCCGAATCGTCAAGGGAAGGCCTGGGGTACGTGTTCCGTCTTCTCTCAAGCACCAACGGTTTTTGGCTCGTACGAGTGGCATGTCCTGCTATGTCCCCCTCCTCCCCTCATCCACCTCCTCCTCCTCCTCCTCCTCCTCCTCCTCCTCCTCCTCCTCCTCCTCCTCCTCCTCCTCCTCCTCATCTCATCATCATCATCATCATCATCATCATCATCATCATCATCATCATCATCATCATCATCATCCTGTTACCCCGCCTCCCTCCTCTTCCCTCCTCCTCCTCCTCCTCCTCCTCCTCTTCCTCCTCCTGCTGCTGCTCCTCCTCCTCCTCCCCCTCCTCATCCCCTCAACCTCGTCGTCCTCCCACCCTATCCTCGTTAGAGCTTAGAGCTAGCGACAACTGTGTCTGTCAGACGCTGCCACTCCCGTACCCGCGGGGCGTTTGCCCCTGGGGGGATCAAACTAAAGCTGCAAAAACAGAAAAAGGGGAACGAACAAATAAAATAAGATTTCGCGGGGCCACACTTGGTGCCGCCAGCCTGGGCCGCAGCCAACCCTCGCCGTAGGCAAGAAGGCGCAGGGGCCACTCCCCATTTGCCCATGGGCATCCCCATGGTAACGACCCCCACCCCCACCAAGGGAAGTTTCACCCGCGAGGCGGGCGACAAATTCCCGAGAATGGGAGTGGGCTCCCAAGGGCTTCCGCCGGGCATGGGGCATTCTGCGGCGTCCCGTGGCGGCGGCCACGGCTAGCGCATCCTCCCCCCGCCAACCTGCGGATGCCCCCCTCCGCCATGGTTGGCACCGCTGTGCGGCGCTAGGCTGGAGGTCGGAGATGGGTAGCACGGCGGGACGCGTGAGGCGAGCGAGGTAAGCGGGGGAGGGTGGCGCGGCGGCAAGCCGCGGCGCCGGCGCGTGGGAGCCGTGTCAGACAGTAGTTTGCGGCGCGACTGGGCTGTGCTGAAGTCGGGCCTGCCCCCCTACAGAAGGATTTTCGATGAAAAATTGAAAACACTCCAAAAATAATAAAAAAAAAAAAATCAAAAAAAATAGTCTGGGGTCTATTTTTTGAACATTGTTTGACAATTTGGAAATATTTTTGGAATATTTTTATTTTTCGTGGAAAATCCCCCTGTATGGGGGACACGCCCGACATAAGGCTGCGCCAATGTGTGGAGTTGTCTTTCTATTTTTTCGCCGAAGCCACCGGGCCTGCGTCGAGACAGCAGCGCATGGCGAGCGGCAGGCGAGCGCGCGCAGCTGGGCGGCTACGCGCGCCAGGGCAGGATGACGCAAGGGCCTCTCCCACCTTCCCCAGTTCGAACCATGGCGCCCCCCAGTACGAACCACGGCGCCCCCCAGTTCAAACTATGGCGCCCCCAGTTCAAACCATGGCGCCCCCCAGTTCGAACCATGGGAGACCCCAGCGAGGCGCCCCCCAGTGCGAACCATGGCGCCCCCGCCCGCCGACGCGGGCGAAGGGCGCCCAAGGCCGGACTCGATCAGGGTCCACCACCGGGTGGGAAGAGGTTTGCGCCACAAATGGCGGCGGCCGCGCACGGTGAACCTCAACCCTCCCCTGGTAGTCCATTCGACCGGCCTCGTATGCGGCAGAGCTGCTCGCGCGCGGCGGCGAGGCGCTGCCGCGCCGCGCTGGCTGAGGTTGGGGTGGGCAAGAATCGCCGCCGCCCCTTTGCCGCTGCTGGTGAGCAAGGCTGCGACTGACTGGCTGCGGCGTGACATGCGAGATGGAGCGGGGCGCGACAGGAGGAGTGGAGCGCTGGGAACATGCTGCAACGCGCGCAGGCCAGACTACTGGGTTGCGCGCGTGCGCCGGTGGCCTGCAGCCGCCATGGCCCTCGCCATGGCAGCCGGCGGCCCAGCCCGTGCCCCGCCTGCCCCCCATCGCCTCGCCTGGCCCCTCCACCGCGAGAGGATGGGGGGAGTCTCGAGGGGGGCCGGCGGGGGTGCCAGTGAAAGGCAGGTGGGGCCAGGAGGTAGGGCAAACTGAATTTGGGTCGAGGCCCTCCCAAGACCGGTAGAAGGGAGGCCTTTCGCGCCGTTGCCTCCGAGGCCCCAGCTCGCAGCTGGCGATCGAAGCCACCACCTTGGAGGCGCGTGAGAGAGCAGCGTCCAACAGTCTGGGAAAAAGGTTCTTCCACCCAAGCGGGCAGAGGCGACCTGCGCTCTGAAGATGCGCTGGATGAGTGGTAAACGCGGGCGGGAAAGCCACGGCGAATATGGGGGCCCTGTCCGACCGTGGACCGCTGCACGGCATGGCCTCTTGTACGTCGGGTAAGTGCAGTATGAATGCCGCTGCTGTGGGCCCACAATATCCGCGCCTCCGGTGCTTGCCAATATCGCCGTATGCTGGTGCTGCCCGAGTGGTGCTGCTGCGCTGACAGTGGGAGTGGGCGCGTGGCGTGCGCCGTGGAGAGCGCGATCGAATGGCCGTTGCTGCTGTCGAAACTGCGAGTGGGGCAATTGGGCGAAGGATAACGCAGAGGTCAGGAGTCGGCGATGAGACAGCTGGGACTGCCTGAGCAAAAACAAAAAAAAATATATGTGGTCACCGGTAGCAGCGCCGGGGGCCTCCGCGCAGCAGCTCCCGTCGAGCCATGACGTTGGCGCTCGCGCGCTCCTAGCCGTGCGCTGTCGGAAGGAGAAGAGAAGAAGATATGTGGTCAATATGCCTGAGGGTTAAGCCACGTTGGGTGGGAGTCGCGCTGTCCTCGGTCACGCTGTCGTCATTGTCGCTGTGGGGTTGTCCTGTTCGGGTGCGTATCCCGTTGGCGCGGGTCTGGCGCGTCAGCTGGCTGTGCTGGACGTTGGGTTAACATCCGTCTTGATGGAGTCCATGTTGTCGTGGCCAATGCAGTGCTCATCACCGCTCTGGTCCTCGGTGGCGTTCACCTCAGAATGCAATGCTGTGTAACTCGGGCTGAATAGGTAGACCTTGCTGCCAGGCGCATTGCGGCTGGTGATCGTGGTCTGCGTCGTCGGCTGTCGCGGCTGCGGCATGCCCTCCGTCGGGGGCGTCGGGGGCGCGCGCTGAGCCAGCAGGAGCTTCCGAACTCGCTGGCTGAAGGGGTCTGATGTCGATCGCGAAGGCGAATCCTCGCGCGAAGGCCGGCGGTCGGCAGACTATTTGCGCCGCTGCAAGTGACTGGCTGAGATGTGGGCCCCTGCTGGTGGCTGCTATCTTGGCTCTGCGTCTGGTGAGCGTCGTGGCCCACTGGGCCAGACGCCGCGCGCTGGTGTCGGGCCTGTAGCGAGGGGCCCGGTGGTGGGTCATTACAATCAAGGTATTCATTACTGTGTGCACCTGCACGGGCTAGGCTGCCGTCGCATTTCCACCGTGGCAGCCGGCTCACCAAATGGACCCCGTCGTTGGCAATGCCTTTCTAAACGGAACGCGCGGTGAACGGCGGCGTGGCGACAGCGGGGCTGCAGCGCAAGGCGAGCTTGATCTAGCTGCAAATCTTGTCGCATTCACGTCGCAATTGGCGCCGCGTAGGTACCGGCGCGGTCCTCAGCCGCTGGGCATTCCGAGGCGTTGAGCAGCAGGCGGTTGATGACGAGCACTGGCAACGCCTGGTTGTCTTCAGTTCAAGGGCGCGACGGCCGCCGACTCCGAAACTTCTGCTCCAAGCGTCGCTGAGGCATTGCAGGGCCTGGTCGCGCTCGACGCGGTCGGCGCGGCGCGGGCCCGCCCCCCCTCCCCCCAGTCTCGCTGCGCCTCTGGATCGATGGTGTTTTCGATGCCCCCTGATGATCTGGCGGGCGCGCATCTTGTAGCGCGGCGCGCCTGGGTCGTAGTCGATGCTGCTGATAGCGTTGACGCGCCCGCCGATTCCGTCGCGCTGGATGCCGGGCAAAGAGGATCCGACCAGCATGCCCCTGGGCGGCTCCTCGACGGGCGCCTGGGCCCCCTCGCGACGGCGGACGCGGATGCGGCGGCGATGGGCATGGTCGGCCTCCTGGGCGCGGTTGGTTTGTGGGGCGCGTTCGCGTTGCCCTCTCGCGCAGTTCAGCGAGGCCGGCTTGGGGGCCGGCCGTGATGCGGCGTGAGATTGATCTGCTTTGCTCTCAGGGCCTCCTGTCGTCGGCCACTTGCTATGCGGTAGTAGGCGCGCCAACAGCGTCGCGGCGTGGCGGCGATGCCCTAACTGGAACCGCCTGCCAGAGCAGGCGGCCCGTCGGCGGTGCCTCGTGGCGCCCCTCCTTCGGCGGGCTCGCTCCAGTAGGGCGAGCCGGCGCGCGGCGGTCGGTTACCGGTCACTCGGTGGCGATGGCGTCGTGGCAAGAGCGCAGGGCATCGTTTGGGCCGGCTGAGTAGGCGCAGCTGTGTACGTCGTCTCGGCGTCGGATGGTTTGCCGAATCGACGCGGGCGCCGAACGAGCCCTTCCCAGAGATCCGATGTCGTGATTTCTTCAATGCGCAGCCTTCAGAAGTCTCGACCGATTCCCCAGGGCGGGTTTTCATCCTGAGTCGTTTTTTTTACGGTCTCGAGGCCCGGCGAGGGCATCGGTCACAAATGACTCAACAATCTCGGCGTTGTAGCGGTAGCTGGTTGAAGAAGCGCTGCAGGTTTTCATCGGGACAGACGATCCACAGGTGTGGGCATATGAACTTGTGCGTCTGGTTAAATGGCAAGCCTGAACGGATCTCCAGCTCGTGCAGCTTCGATGCTATGTTGTTTGGAATCCACCTTCGGTGATATGGTGGGTACGGTGGTGGTGGGGCGGTAGACGGCGGGTGATCGCAATTGGCTTGGGATGCGGTAGTGGGTTGATGATGAAGCGTCTGTTTTTGGGCGCCTGGGGTTCAGGTTCGTTGTTCCATGGTGATGGGCGTCGTTGTTCTCGCTTGACAATTTGGCTTCCCTCGATCGTCCATGGCATGATCTCGATGGCTTTTTCGTGCGGCACGAACCCCATGAGGTCCAGCAGTACTCTATGAGCGTCGTTGATGTTGTTGTAATGGTCAGTCTGTTTGGCCGTGAAAGTCTCGCACGCATCGATTTGGAGGTCGCCTCCAAAATGTAACATGCGGCTGTTGATGTCGGCCGTCATGACTCGCATGCATCCGTGCACGAAGATGCTCTCGGGCTCGATCCAGTGAGGTACTTCCCGTGGTAGAGGGCGTCGAGCCTTGGAATCCTCGACTGGGACAAAATTGGTTGGTATGGTCGTGACAATATCTTTCAGGTTCGACCTCGACGTCGGCAGGCGAGTGCTTTTCAGTATTGCCCAATGGCGGCCATTGTGGATTGTGATTCGACGGCGTTCCCAATTGGGATTCGCACGTTGACAGGAACGTTCTATCGGTGGTGATGGGTACCCAAGACTCGGCCGTATAACTCCTGAGATGGTCCAACTCGTCGTCGTCAACCTCCATGAGAGGGATAAGGTCGCCGTTGGGGCCGTCTTCGCGCGCATGCAGCCCAGCACGCGTCTGAGCCGTCATGTGCAGATTCGGCGAACCGCCGAGGAACAAAAGCGAATCTAACTTTTAACTGTTCGAGTTCCACGCGGATGTCCTGGATCGGCGGCGCCGGAGGCGCCAACAGGGGGGCCCAGCGCCGATCCAAGTAATCCGAACCCAAAGCACATGTTTATGCCGGTATTGCTTTTCGAAAGTTGTTGCTGTGTGGGTGTATTGCCCTGTCCTCCTCTCGGTCTTCCCCCTCTGATTAACAATACATGGACCCCTGACCCTTTGGGAGGGGGACCTTATGTTAGGAGGGCCAACAAGACTACTTAGTGATAAAGGGGTCTGTCCTGCAGATTTGTCAAGCCAAGCCGCCCAGATTAAATATCTCTATTGCGAAGACGAGGGATTCAGTGAGGCCGCGTCTTCACTCTGTTTTCAGGATTAGGGTCGAGTCGGACGTGTCCTCCTACAGGCGGATCTTTGGGAACAACCGAGCAAGACTCAAAACAAATAATCAAACATGGCCCAAAGGGTACGAAACATCGCCCCCAGGCTAACTCTGTCCTCTTGTGCTCCTGAGCCTTCCTCCTGCAGAAGGACATGCCCGACTTCAGCTCAGGGCTTCGGGGCTCACGGATCCTCCATGACCCTCGGCGGCACCCCCCGAGCCCCGCGGCGAGCGCGGCGCGGGGAGGCTGGGCAGAGGGGGGCGCCGGACGTGGTGCTGCTGCGAGGTCGTCGTCAGCGTGGTGCCCTCCTGGCGGGGCGCCGGAGTGGCGTGGCCGCGGCCACGGAGCTCCGACGGCGTGGCCCTGTAGCCCCAGCGCGTTCTCCTCGATCTCGGCCCCCTTTGGGGCCACAAAAGGGGGCCCCTCTGAGGCCCAACAAGGGGCACGAGATGTGCACCTCCTCGTCGCCCCACCCCATGCGTCGCTTTTGCCCAGGAAGCAGCGCCCAGCAGAGTTCCTCGCCTTCTGGGATCGCTCCCCCCCAGAGATCCGACGTCGTGATTTTTTCAATGCGCGGTCCCCGGAAGTCTCGACCCATTCCCCAGGACCGGTTTTCAATCCTGAGTCGTTTCTTGACGGTCCCGAGGCCCGGCGGGGGCCCCTAGGGGCCGAAATTTGGGAAAAACCTCCGTCTTGATTTTTTCAATGCGTTGGATCCCTGGGTCAGCATCGACGCCGCGAGGGCATGGATATTCGGCGGGCCGCCTGGATCGGGTCGGGCGAAAGGGGGGGATAGCAAAGGGAGGGGTTGAAAATCAGCTCACGTAGCCGATGTTCCTGGCGCCTCCCGGCGCCGGAGGCGGCCAGGTATCGAGGAATGGGCCCCTCGGTGAGGCCGAAGCCAATCCCCCCCTTTCCCAATCCCCCCCTTTCGCCCGGCCCGACTGGAGGGGGAGGAGGAGCAGGGAGGGAGGAGGATGGAGGGAGGAGGAGAAGAAAAGGGAGGAGGAGGAGGAGGAGGAGGA
>CAUYUJ010010179.1:15000-20000 GCA_963575745.1 Prorocentrum cordatum
CGCCGTCGTCGTCGTCGTCGTCGTCGTCGCCGTCGTCGTCGTCGTCGTCGCCGTCGTCGTCGTCGTCGTCGTCGTCGTCGTCGTCGTCGTCGTCGTCGTCGTCGTCGTGGTCGTCGTCGTCGTCGTCGTCGTCGTCGTCGTCGTCGTCGTGGTCGTCGTCGTCGTCGTCCTCGTTGTCGTCGTTTTCGTCGACGTCGTTTTCGTCGTCGTCCCGCGCTTCGCGCGGCTGCCTCGGGTAACTGGTTTCCTGTCGTCCCTTCTTGCTTGCTGGCTGGCACGAGCGCGTCGTCGGTGCTCGAGCGCCCAAAAGCAACGCACGCCACGGCGAGCAAGGACAAGCAAAACCGCTCTGCCAAGGCCCCCCCGGGTTCGCACGCCGAAGTCCAAACCCCGCAGGCACTGACAGACAATCGCTCTACCAGGGCGCTACACATCCTTGGTCAGGGCTACCCGCCTGCTCTGTTTGGGATGGACTGGCGGGGATACATTTTCGGTCACGGCCGCGAGCGAAGAGGCAGGCGGCGAAAGCAAAGTCCGGGGCGCGAGCGAGGCTAATTAGCTACAACAGGCACAGGCTGGAAAGCCCACTCACAAAGCAGCCGCGAAGCTGAAGGGGAGCTGACGGCGGGGGGCATCCTGAGAGCTCGAGCACGTGCACAGGACAAAGTGTCATGGAATTCGGTGCCTGCCATGGCACGACCCACACAGTATGAGACGTGAACCAAGATAACCAAGTCCGTCGTTCTGAGTGGGGGCAAGTGGGAGGCCTGTGCAGTGAGTCGCCGCTGGGGCGCCAGGCTCCAAACGCCATTCACGACGTGAGCTAGCCAGGGGGGCTGAGCTGTCGCGAACCGTGATGCAACGCAACTGGGGAAAGCTGATGGTGAGCCTGGGGTGCTGTAGCTGCTGCGAAAGGCTGAACCACTCCGTGGCGATGCCAACACCCGTCAGACCACCCCACAGTGCAAGGGGGAACCAAACGACTGTGAGCCACGCAGTGCGTGCTGGCACAACGTCAGGCCTCTGAGTGAGGGGGGGAGACCAGCTGGCGTGGTGAGCACCGCCAGCGGGAAGAGAAAGGGGAGCTGCACTGGTGGTGGTGCTGCCTTTTGAAGGACGCCAAACTGAACCAGGGACAAGCACATCCCCAAGGGAACAGACCTGGCTGTACCTCCCAGGGCACGTGGCGCCTGTGCGAGCAAGGCGTACCGATGCCATTGGGCGATGCGCCTGGGGGGAGCTGCGCTGTGGCAGACACGAGAGCCGACGGACGCCATGTCCTGACCCTGTCCGCCTCTTGGCACTTCCACCCAAGACTCAGGAAACGCCAGCACACACCACGTGAGCCTCCAGGGTCGCAGCTAACCGCCGCTGAAAGTGATGAGCCATACCACAGACAGCGAGGGACACGGGCGGCCCTGGGAGGGGGGGGCAACAACACCGGCGTCTGTCGGTACGCCTGGCGGGCCCTGGGGCCAAGGGCGGGGGACACCCACCTGGCCCGAGAGGGGAGAGGCGAGGGGAAGCAACGCCCCTCCCCTCGGCCTGGCCCCGAGGCCGTGGGTCAGGGGACATGGTCATTCAATTGGGTCCTCCAGGGTCGCAGGTAACCGCCGTTCAAGAATAAGTATCGGTGGGTGGGTCCTTCGAAGGTTGGTAAGGCCGTGTGAGGGTGGGGTCCAGCGTGTACCTCATGCCGTGCTGGATGTTGGTCTGTCACCGCGGAGACTGATGTTTCTACGGGGATGGTGGGTGTTGGTCCTCCAGGGTCGCAGCTAACCGCCGCACAAGTCTGTAGTTGCCAAAACTGTGACCTGGCTAGGTCGAGCCCGCCGCCAGGCAGGCGGGGGGGATGCAGTGTCCGACCCCCCGCCCCCCGCGCGCGGGTTGGCTGTCGTCGTCGGACAGCTAAGTGTATGAGCCCGGGGGGCCTGTCTGCGCGGGCCAGGCTGGCCCTGAGGGTGAGATGTCGGGTGCTGGAGGGGGAGCCCCTACGCGTCAGGCCCGAAAAGGAGGATGGTTGTCCACTTGTCCAGTGTGGGTTTTCTAGCTATGCCGCGCCGTGGGTGAGATGTGGGGCTAGCCTTCGCCCCAGCGGAGGGTGACCCCAGGTATTACGGCCTGAGCCGGGCGCAGCGAGGTGAAAATGGCCCCTTCGGGGCAAATGGTGTCTGGAGGAATGGGGGCGGGTTTCCTTGGGCAGGTCGTTACCAGGGATGCTGAGGTGGGCCGTGTCCGGCACACGTCAGCCTTGGGTGTTGGCGTCACTTTTAGCCCACCAGCGGGCGCGCTTGTCCGAGTAGCGGTCGTCCCCTCTAGGGGAGTATCGTTTGCCCTTTCCTTTCCAATATGAGTCCGTCCATGGGGCTTCACGACGATCCCACGAGGTCCATTCCTGCCAGCCCTGCCACTGGCTGGGGGTGGCTGTACCGATGGCTCCAGCCCAGGGGTCCTGTGCAGCCGCACTGGCGGGGATACGCGACGCGTCAGTAATTTGAACACCATCGGATGTCGTTTTACCGCTCCAGCGGGAGTGTCTCAAAGCACGCATGCGTGTACGATTCAACATCTGCTCGATGCGGGACCCCGTCCCCTTAGAGTGCCGCCGCACATAATGCATATCTCATGCGCGATCGATGTAGATGTGATGCATCGTCGATGCGGAGCTGTTGGAAGGCATCGTAAAGTTGATGCAGCGCCAACCGTCGGTGCACGAAAACTGCAGTATCAATATACAAGTTGTGTAAGCTTCGCGCAGGGCGAAATGGGCGCGATGTTTGCTGCACCGATGATGACCGACTCGTGGGCTTGAAACGTGTGATGCCACTGCCTTCTCCGCAAAGCTGTCCCACAGACACGATATAGACGTACTATCACCAGTGACTCTGGTAGTACATGTTGTAATAGTCGTAACGACGATCCCTCGACATCGGACTCAACTGAAAACACTCACAACAACAACTGATGCAAGCTGGTTAATTCGGATGAGGATCGGGTGAGAGGTAGGGGGGAGGAGGGAGGAGGAGGAGGAGGAGGAGGAGGAGGAGCAGGAGGAAAGGGAGGAGGGACAAACAGTGAGGAGGAATGGGACGGACCATACCTTCCTTCAATCTACGGCGCTAGGCCTGGCGAGCGGGATAGCACGCATTTTGTTGCAGATGTGAAATGGAAGTGCCGTGCGTCGGACTGATTCTGAAACGGAGTGCTCTACGTTGGCATGCTGCCCACATGTCCCGAGGTCAATGCGAAAGGAGGGGGGTCTAAGGACAGGAGGGCCGGAGGCAACGCGAAGACATGGCGCAGGAGAGGGCAGCTGAGGTAATGGCCGAGACGGTCTGAGCAGCCTTCGCACCCGAGCGGGAAACTCGTGCCCGGGCCGAGCGGGAAGCGGGGGCAGGTCTACTACGCTCCTGCAAGTGTTTTGCATACGGCGCACCAAATCTTTGGTTCCTTGTGCGCCACGTGGCCTGGAAGCTCTGTCCAGCGTGCGAATATCATCTTCTGGAATCCCAAGCGCGGGCAGCACAACACGCACGCGGCGAGCCAGAGCTTCAGCGAACTTGTCGGGGCAGAGGGAGGCTTGAAGGGACGAGGAGAGTGCTCGGTGTACCCTGGCACGTCGCTGGTCTCGAGCGGCCGAAGAAAATTCGTCGTCGGCCGCCCGCTTTGAGTCCAGAGGAAGATGATGATGATGATGAGGAGGAGGAGGAGGAGAAGGAGGCGAAGGAGGAGGAGAAGGGGGAAGAGGAGGAGGAGGAGGAGGAGGAGGAGGAGGAGGAGGAAGCGGAGGAGGAGGAGGAGGAGGAGGAGGAGGAGGAGGAGGAGGAGGAAAAAGAGGGGAAGGAGGGGAGGCAGCAGGAGGGGCGGCCGGATGAAATGTAGGAGGAAGAGGAGGAGGACGAGGGTACGGGGCAGGGAGGGAACGAGGAGGAACACGAGGAATGGATGACGGAGGAGGGGGGATGCCCCTCCTGTCTGCTGACCGAAGGCTGTGCCCTCCTATCGGAGCGAAACACGCGACATGCTACTGCTGCACCTCCTCCGCCTCGTCTTGGGCACCCTGGGACCCCGCCGTCGCAGCGGTATGACGCCGCTCTGGAGCCAGATTCCCACGGTGCCAGAGAGGAACCCCGGGGTGTTCGGGGAATTCGGAGGGGGAGTGCGGAGGGAGGGAGGGAGGGAGGGACGAGGATGATGATGGGGATGGGGATGAAGAAGTATGAGGATGCGGACGCGGATGAGGATGCGGACGAGGATGAAACTGATGATCAAGATGAGCATGTTTATGGGGATGAGGACGGTGATGATGCGGATGAGGGTGAGGATGATGAGAGACAGAGAGAGAGAGAGAGAGAGAGAGAGAGAAAGAGAGAGAGAGAGAGAGCGTGATCCACCGCCGCTTTACTGTGGAAAATTGCCCCCCTCTTCCTCCGGAACCCGGGGTTCCCCCCCCTCCGAAAATCCCCCCCTTCCCCTCCCCCGGCACCCCCCCCCCCCTCCCCCCCCCCTCCCCCTCGAAAGCCGGGGGGGTCATTACCGATTCGAACCCCTCCCCACCTCCCCACTCACCACCAGCAAACGACTCCGGGTCCCTACCACCGTCCCCGCCACATCCCCCACTGTTGTTCCCAGCGCCACTGTCCTCACCACCGTTGCCCCCGCTGGTTCCGCCACCGTCCCCGCTGTCCCCACCAGTGTTTCCACCATTGTCGCACTGTCTCCACTGTCCCCGCCACTGTTCCCACCACGGTTCCACTCTCCCCACTTTCTCCACGGCCCCAACCACTGCCCGACTATCCCCACTGTCCCCACCATCCCACTGGATCCTCCGCTGTCCCACTGAGCTGTCTCACTGTTCCCACCACTGTCCCCACTTTCCCCACCACTGTCCCCACTGTACGTCACATTGTCCCACCGCCGTCGTCGCCACCGCCTTCACCACTGTCCCCACCACCACTGTACCCTCCACTGTCTCACTGTTTCCACCTCCCCCTGTCCCC
>CAUYUJ010010179.1:22500-29878 GCA_963575745.1 Prorocentrum cordatum
AGACCTCAAAAATGTCGACCTCTGCAGCTTGCAGGCCCTTGTACTCGGAGATAAAACACACAACCGAGGACGGGTCAGCGAAGCCATGCAGACGGGCGACCTCGTGGTCAATGAGAGGAGGAGCAAACTGGAAGCCGTATCCCACCGTCCCAACTCCAGTCCCAGCGCCTCCCCGAGAAGATCCAGCACGCTGCCCCCGCGCGTCCTCGAAGCCGCCGCCGCCGGCCAAGGACGGGAGGCGCGCGCACCAGTGATCTCGCAGCACCTGCGAGGGCGCGCGGTAGGCCTCCAGCACCGCGTTCAGTCGACCTGGGTATTGACCTTTCCTGAGGCGGGCTCTCTGGGTCCTGAGACCTGGGGCATCACTCCCCTGGCAGGCCGCATCGAGCCCCGCTCCCCTGGAGAAGTGCTTACCTACCGAGGCTCCACACTGCATACAGAAGAGAACATTCGTGCCTGTTTCAATCTCAGGCCCCCCGGGAGCAGACACCACCGAGGCCTGGACGACCGAATGGCCGTTCACTGCCCACGGGACTCCTTCAAGGCTAAGGCTGCCCAAAGGCTCCTGAGGAGGAGGGGCAGCAGCAGCAGCAGCAGCAAGCGAGCAGGAGGCAGAGGAGGTGGAGGGGACGAAGGGACCATCGGCATATGGTTCCACCCCCTCTTCGGCGCACTCGGCCAGCAACATCCTGCCCTCAGAGGTGGCATTCAAATCGACGACGAGATCCGAGGTCCCAGCCACCCCCTGCGAGTCCGAAAGCTCAAGGGCCCCAAACATTTGCTGGGCCCTCGCATGCCATCGCGACGCTGTTAGGGCGAGCGTCTCAACGCCCTCAATGAACAGCACTTGTTGGGGCGGCACGGCCCAGAGCTTGGCACCCTTCTTGGCCCAGAAATCAGCGAGGCGGTTCCCGCGGATGCACCACTCCTCGTGGTCGTCCGCAGCAGACTCCAGACTGACATGGGCGCGGACCTTATGTACACTGGCATCCTTGCCAGCCCCGGCCCACCACTGCTCCCAGAAGTGGCGACGAGGGTTGTTGAGATCAAGCCCAACACCCACATTCGAGGCACAGCCAATGGAACCTGCACAATCACTGTAGACAACAAGAGGGTTGTCTGGATCAGACTCTGCTACATCAGAAAGGACATGAAACGCGTAGTCCTCCGCGTCTCTCGCAAGCTGCTCTGGGGCAAGATGGGGGGGGACGACCCCGTAGACCGCACCAATGAGATTCCCCGCAGGGTCAACTTGGACTATGGCCCATCCACACCGCGAGAGACCTGCCAAGGTGGTGTGAAACGCACTGCCGTCGACGAAGACCGCCCCCGAAAATCTCCAGCCCACGGGCACCCCAACCCAACGCCTGAGATGCTCAGGGTTAGCCTCCAGCTTCGGGAAGCAGCGGGAGGGGGAGGGGAAGAGGCAGCGACAAAAGAGTTCGCCGTGCACCTCGCTTGTGTCCCTGACTCTCCTAGCCGCCTCCTGGAGGAACTGGGGGCACTCTTCACGACGAATGTGCTGCAAGCGCGGACATTCGTAAAGCCGATGAAACAGAGTCCCCCTCTCCCCACACAGAAGGCATCGATCGTGCTGACTCTTGCCGTGGGCGAACAAACGAGCTTGCGGCCAGTGGGTCCCTCCCACCAGCGACCGCATGGCATTCTTATGGTGAGCGGTCCACGTCTCAGACTCCCGTTTATCCAGGAGGCGACGGACAGGAGCCCAGTGCAGAGGCGCTTGCCAGGCGCCCTCGAGGCGCCGCAACGACATCACGTCAGACGCGTCGAGAGCCATCTGACGGACGCGATCGCAGCAGAAGCCGGGCGAAAACTGAAGCACAGAATACTCCACATCCTGGGCCACAAAACTGAACGCCGATGGCATTGAAATGCCCACGCGGGCAAAACTTAAAAGCGCTGCTTGTGCTGGGTCCACGCACTGAGCCCAAGGACGGGGCCGGGCCAAAAGAGACAGACCGGCAGACCAGCAAGCCTCCAGAGGCCCGCGCCCAGGAAGGGCCGAGATGGCCGCAAGGGCCCAGTGTTTCATGACCTCTACTGTGTGGACTACCAGCGGGTCGCGGAATGCACCACGTGGCGAAGCTCGCAAACGCAAGCCGACAGATGCACCGGCAGGCAGGCGGCCTTCAGCACGTAAGGCTGAGACCCGGAGCCCGTGCAGCTTAAGATCCGAGATCCCAGTCACGGCCGACCCCCACACCGCCGTCGCCGAGGAGGAGGAGGAGGAGGAGGAGGAGGAGGAGGAGGAGGAGGAGGAGCAGGAGCAGGAGGAGGAGGAGGAGGAGGAGGAGGAGCAGGAGGAGCAGGAGGAGGGGGAGGAGGAGGAGGAGGAGGAGGAGGAGGAGGAGGAGGAGGAGGAGCAGCAGGAGGAGGAGGAGGAGGAGAAGGAGGACGAGGAGGAGGGGGAGGAGTAGGAGGAGGAGGAGGATCCGTAGCCATTTTGGCTCAAGGTTAAACGTTGTGAAGGGCTATAGACGCCCGAGAATCAGCGATTAGCCTTGGCACTCCGTGGCCACTCTCGAGGCCGTCAGGAGGCCGAGGCTTTTCTTTTCGAACCCACGGCGAACTGCCCGAGCCGCCGTGATTTGCGAGCGAGGTCCCTTCGTGCTGAGACGCGGCCATGGCGCCGGCGTGGACGTGCGGGACCTGTGGCTTCCACAACTTCGGGCACCGAGGCACTTGCAAGCAGGCAGGGTGCAACGGACGGAACCCTCAAGGCCCCATCCCGCAGGTCCAGTTCTCCTGGGGAAATCCGTGGTGGGGCATGGGTGGGTTCGGCGGCGGCGGCAAAGGGGGTAAAGGCGGCGGAGCCTTCATCCCTGGAGGCGGCGGCGGCAAGGAGAACGGTTTCAGAGGGAAAGGAGGTGGTGGCGGTGGAGGTGCGGGGGGAGGAGGCAAGGCGTCTCCCCCTCCCAAGCGTGAGCTCACGGCCGAGGAGAAGTCTTTGTGGCTCAATCTCTCGGAGGAGCAGTTCGCGCTTGCCTCGCAGTCCATCCCACGACACCAGAGGGATTCACTCATGCACCAGCGCGCGCTCCAGAACTATGGCCTCTCTGGGGCCAAGGCGGAGGCCGCGCAGATCAACGCGCCCATTGGGAAGTACAGCCAGCAGATGGTGCACCTCAAGCAGAAGGTGGCGCGCATGCAGTCGAAGGCCGAGGAGGCGGTCAAGGCCGCCATCGTGGCGCAGGAGGAGCTGGACACCGTCCAGAAGCAGCTCGAGGACGCGAAGGCCCGCGGGCTCTCGCTGGGCGCGCAGGGTGGTGCGGGCGAGGCGAGGGCGGCGCCGCCAGTGTCTCTCGCCCAGCCCCTGCAGCAGGCGCTCGACGCCTTCGTCGGAGCACTCCCCGAGGGGGAGGCGGGCGAGGGCTTGCGCAAGGCCTTCGACACGATGCGCGAGACGCTGGAGGCGGCGGTGGCAGCGGCGGAGGCGAAGGTGCCGTCTGCCGCGGCCGCCGCCCCAGCCGCAGGCGGCGCAGCCCCAGGCAGCCCAGGACCCGCTGGGGGCGGCCAGCCGAGGGCGAAGCGGGAAAGGCGTGGAGAAGTGGAGAATGCCGCCAGTGCTGAGAGTCGCCGTGCAGCTCGTGCTGATGCTGCTCGCGGCCGAGGCAATGGAGGACACGCAACGGACATCGAGATCGACGAGGACCAGCAGGATGAGCACATGGAGGGAGCCGACAACGCCCTCGCCCGAGTGGGAGATGGACTACGTTCGGAGTTCCATGGCGACGAACGGGCGCAGCAGTGCGTCTCTTCCGTGCTGGACAAAGTCAAAGAGCAGATGGAGAAGGAGAGAGAGGAGGCTGGCAAGAGGGGCAACCGCAGCAGGTCACCGACACGCTCGTGCGGCTCCTGACGGCCTGAGTTGGGATTTTGTCTCAGCTAACGTCACAAGCTGGCCACGGTGCCAGTCTTTTTTAGAGGCCGAATGTCAGTCGAAGGTTTGTTTCCTTCAAGAGACGAAGGTCAAGGTAGGCGACACCGCTCAGGCGTCGAACACCTTGGCCAAGGTAGGTTGGAGTGTTCGTTTTGGAACCTGTGATGTGACCCAGTCTGAAGGTTTATCAGCAGGGGTAGGTTTGGCCGTCCGCAAGGGGGTAGGCATGGGCAGCAATCCCTTGGAGCCTCGACCTCATTCCAGGGCCGTCGTGGCTTGGGTCGGAGGCTGTGTCGCGGGAGGTTTCCACGCTGCCAGTGTTTACCTCCCGAGCGGGGATGGTGTAGGTGCCGAGGGCCGTCGCATTCTTTTCCAGGTCGGGGAGCTTCTGTTCTCCATGGGAAAGCCGTTCGTCATTGGCGGCGACTTCAACGCTCTGGAATCTGAGGTGAGAGGCACTGGTTTACTTGAGAAAATCGACGGGGTCATAATTCTGACTGGCAAGCCTACGTGCAGAGTGGGCAAGGATTGGCGTGATATTGACTTCTTCATTGCGTCGGCGAGCTTAGTGCCCTGTGTTTGGCGCTGCGATCGATTGGAAGGGTCTGAGTTGTCCACCCACTACCCCATCATAATGTCGATCAGGACTAGCACTCATCTGGGTCAGATCAGATATTTGTGGACACCCAAGAGGTTCCCTGATCTTCCGATCGGCCCAGCGCCAGCCCCACCAGGATGGTGGGAAGGCATTCAGATTCAGGTTGAGCAGCTGGTTCGCGAACCAGCAGTCACGCAAGCTCAGGTCTCGCAGGCTTATGCATCATTTTGTCAGGCAGCCGAGCTAGAGCTCGCGGACATGTACCAGCTGGAGCTGTCGGGCTCCAAGGGGAACTTTTTCGGCAGAGGCGACAAGTTTAAGTACGTGTATAAGCCAGCCATTGTCAAGGTTGGCGGGCCACATCCTCTCGGGCCGCCAGTGTCTAGAGCGATGCGGAAGTTCCACACGCGCCTTGAAGAGTTGGGGCACCTCAAGCGTAAGGGATACGTTGATGATGACATGCAGGCATGTGAAATCAACCGAAAGCTTCAGAAGGCTCCCGAGTTACTCTGGCACTCTTCAGGCTGGCGGGAGTGGCGTGCATGTCATTTTAGTTTCAGGGGATACGAGGCGGACTCTATCAGGGACGCCTTGGTTGATTTGAGCAAGCTGATCCAGTCTGAGGAGGCGTCTTGGGTCAGGCAGCGTCAAAAGAAGTGGAGATCTTGGGCCTCAGAGGCGGTGTCTAACGGGGGGAGCATGGTTCACAGGTGGGTGAAGGTCCCGAACGAGTGGATCCCAGATGAGCCAGGCCCTGACGGAACCCCAGGAGGAGCGATGGACCAGATTGAGGCCCTCGAAAGTGAATGGAAGGGTATTTGGAGGTACGGTGACCTGAAGGAGCCAGAGGCCGATTTTCTGCAGTCGTTACCCATGGATGACCCTCCAGAGCCACCTGAGCCCCAGGAGTTACGCCGAGTTCTTGGAAAGTTTAAAAGTCGCACGGCAGTGGGGGCCTGCAGGTGGCCGCCAGCACTTTTGAAGTCACTGAGTGACGAAGGCCTTCGTGTATTTGGTCTCCTGCTGCACATGTGGGAGAAGTTCGTTTGTCTTCCTGAGCAGATCGCGCTGCTCATCCTCCCTTTCCTCCAGAAACCAGAAGGTGGGCGGCGACCTATTGGTATTTTGCCCACACCAGTGCGCGTTCTGGGGAGATTGCGACATAGGGAGGCGGAGAGATGGGAGGAGGCGAACCACAAGGAGTACATGTACGGGGGGAAGGGACGGAGCTGTGAGATGGCGGTATGGAGGCAAACGATTAACAACGAGGCGGCTATCGCCAGCAAGTTTTTGAGTGCCTGCACGCTGATTGATCTTGAGAAGGCGTATGAGAGAGTGACGCACCAGCTCTTGCTTCGTTCGTGCCATCGGCATGGATTTAGTATCAGACGCATACGAGTGCTCCTCTTAGTTTATGGTGGGCCTCGCAGCATCAAGGTTGGCGAGGCCCTGTCCCTCCCTTTCACAGTCAACAGCAGCATAGTCGCGGGGTGCTCGTTCGCGACGACGCTGTTGAAGATAGTGCTTAAAAATGTTTGTGGCGAGTTTATGTCGAGATGGCCCCGTCTTGGGTTGGCGCTCATGGTCGACGATTCCACCATCCAAGCGTTGGGGTCAGAGCAGTTCGTGAAGAAAGCACTGGTGTCGGGAACGTTGCAGTTTTGTCGGGGTTTGGAGGCCTTGGAGATGAAGGTTTCCAGGAAGAAATGCATTCTGGTGGCATCTGACATCAAAGTGGGCAGATCTCTGCAGCGTAGTTTGAGAGAGTTCAGTTTCAAGTATGTGCCCGCGGCCAAGAACCTGGGCGTAGACTTTAAGTTGGCCTTCAACAAGGACAGGCAGGTGACGAATAAAAGAATCACCATTGTGCGAGGCAGAGTGCGACGATATCGAGCGTTCCGATTCTTGAAAAAACCGATTCAGCAGGTCTTCAGAGGAGGGGGTACGCCAGCTGCGATGTATGGGGTGGGGGTGGTGGGGATGTCCAACACCGCACTCCAGAAGCAGCGTGCCACGACGGCAGCTGCGCTTTTTGGCCCAGCCAAAGGAAGGTGCAGGGCAGTGCAGTTTTTGCTGGCAGAGGTGCCGCAGGTTGACCCGTCGTTCCTGGCGAACGCCTTGCCGCTCATGATGTGGTGCAAGGCAATATTTTTGCAGTGGTCATCGGAGGCACAGATGCAGACGGCCTTTGACAAGGCCAAGAGAGATGTTGCTCGAGGCTGGAGTGGAGTCATAGGCCCAGCTGGAGCGGTGGTACAGACGCTGAATAGGCTGGGCTGGACAGGGACCTCCTGGTGTAGTTGGGTCACTTCGTCGGGGCTCCGTCTGGACTTGCGCGGGTTGGGTCCTCGTACGGTCAAGGCCCTCGTAGACGACACCACCGAGCAGCTCAGTTTAAAGAAGGTTAGCGAGTTGTACGACCTGTCTTGGGAGCCTTTCCTGGAACCGATCAGAGGCGTTATCGCAGAGCAGAGAAAGAGAGGGGACCATCTTGGGATCAGCCTACTTATTGCTCAGGTTTCTGGAGGCCTCTGGACGCAGAAAGATCTGTTCAAGCAGCGATACAGCTTGGACCCGCTTTGCAGATGGTGCAAGGCCCGAAAAGGGTCTGTGCACCACAGGTTATGGGGCTGTGACGGCTCCTGGCTTTTACGGCGTGATCTCGACCCAGGGGGACGCCTGTTGCAGCAAGGGATCAACGCCCAGGCAGATCTTAGATGGACGAGAGCTTTGGTACCCAGCGACCGCGAGTCCATCCCGAAAATTCTGCATGGAGCCGAATTTAAGTGGGCCCATCCTCCTCACCGTGATGGAACCCTGGGGCCATATGTGTGTGTTGATGGTTCAGGGTACGACAATGACTACCGATGGTTGGTCAG
>CAUYUJ010010180.1:0-72500 GCA_963575745.1 Prorocentrum cordatum
GACGACGACGACGACGACGACCACGACGACGACAACGACGGCTGCGGCGACGACGCAGGCGGCGGCGGCGGCGGCGACGACGACGATGACGACGATGACGACGGCGACGGCGACGATGGCGACGACGACGACAACGACGATGACGACGACGAGGACGACGAGGACGACGAGGACGACGAGGACGACGAGGACAAGGACGAGGACGACGACCTCTGAACCACCACAGCACCACACCACAGCCACAGAGGGGGGGGGGAGGGGGGCACCGCAGCGCAGCACCACGCCACGCCCACCTTTGAACCACCAGCACCACACCACCTCCACAGGGGGGGGGGAACCGCAGCGCAGCACCACGCCACGCACACAAGGGGGGGCGGGGGGGACCATCGCGCGGGGGGGGGGGGCAATGGCATCAGCATTGGGGGGGGGCCCAAGCCCTGCACCATATATGTATGTATGTATGTATGTATGTATGTATGTATGTATGTATGTATGTATGTATGTATGTAGATATATACATATTCATATAATTATAAATTACACACACGGTATAAGCAATTCAAACTCACTCGACCTGTTGTCCCAAAGCGAGAGTCTTGTTTCCGTGTGCGCGGGTGGGGCGGGTGAGGTGGACGGCCCCGGCGGGCGGCGGGCGGGCGGGCGGCTGGCGGTTCGAGATTTCAGCCGCGCGCCAGACGAGGCCGCGGCACTGGGCAGCAAAGTTGCCTGCTTCGCGCGGTCGCATTGTTCGTTCAAGCGGCACGCGCCAGCTTCGCCTACCGCACCCTTTTGGACCAAGAGGCGTGCGGCGTCGCCCGCCCAGCGAGGCCCCTGTCGCAGCTCGACCCGGGCCCAGGGCTCGTTCGTCTGATGAGCCAGCATGCGGATGGGGCCCACGCTGGCTGGAGTATCGCGCCGCAAGTCCATCGGGGGGGCTCGGGGCGGACGCTCGGGGCGGGCACTCGCCTGCCCGTGAGCGCGGGTGCGACGGAGCCCGCGACTGGGCGAAGATGTGCGGCGGGCATGCGCAGCTGCAGTCGACTGGGCCTGGTCGCTGGTGCGTGCTAGGGTGATCCAACAGTGGCGGAAGGACGCAATGCCGCGCGTGGGAGGGCGGGGCTTTTGGCTGTGGGGCGAGGCCAAGTGACTCGGGGCTCTCCTTGGCTGGGGCTCTCTCTTCGACAAGTGTCGCACGGTGCGCGTCCGAGACTTTGTGGCGCGAGGGACGTCTGCGAAGAGCTCCAACGCCAATCTTCGGAAAACGGGCTTCTTGGACCGCGAATGCCCGTCGTCGCTCCGCTGTCTGCGCGTTGCAGGAACTGGAAGCCGCAGCCGCCCGCGTCCCCTCTGCACCTCGACGCTGTCCGCCCGCCCGAGATGGAACGGGAGGCTCGCCTGCGGACGCGGCGGGCCCAAGATCTGGGCGCCGGGCCCCTTCACGACGGCACTGAAGCCTTCTGCTCGGGCGGGCCCCCGGGCTGAACGGGCGCCCGCGGGCGCGCAGGGAGGCGCGATGGCGCGGGCCCCCGGTCCCATCGCAAGGGCGGCCTGCGGCCAGTGAGGGGGGCCCTCCTCGCTCTCTGTGGCTGCGCCTCCATGCCCGGCGGGGGGCCAGCCCTGGCCCCTGCGGGCTGGGGCCCGTCGGGGCCAGATCAGTCGTGGTGCAAGAGTCCCTCGGCGGAGGAGGGCCACGTGGCCTGGAGGTGGAGGAGGAGGAGGAGGAGGAGGAGGAGGAGGAGGAGGAGGAGGAGGAGAAGGAGGTGGAGGAGGAGGAGGAGGAGAGGAGAGGAGGAGGAGGAGGAGGAGGAGGAGGAGGAGGAGGAGGAGGAGGAGGAGGAGGAGGAGGAGGAGGAGGAGCAGGAGAAGGCCGTTTCCCTCCCCCCCCCCTGTCCGCACCCTCCCGCGAGGCGCGCCCGAGGGGCCATCGTGCCGTGGCAGTTCCTCGGAGCGGCCCTGGTTTGAGCGAGGGAGGCGCACGAGAAAGACTCTGAGCCGAATCGCAGCGTGTCCGGACGAACGCGGAGCGGCGCCGCAGGGAAGTGGCGCCCCTACGCGGCCGCCCAACTGGGCCGCGACGGGCGGGAGCCAGCTGGCCGGGTGCCGTTCTCGGCCCAGCGGGCCTGCGCGCGCGGCGCCGCCGAGTGGTCTGGCGTGCCGTCGAAATCCCCGCGGGTGCTGCCCGCTGCACCTCGGGGGGTGCGCGGTGGCCGAAGGCGGGCGCACTGCTCGGAACCGACCCAGCGGCTCGGGAGGCCGCCCAACCGTCGGAGCCAGGGGTCGCCCTCGGGTGCGCAGGGACGGCGGCCCCGAGAGCCTTGAGCTCCTACTCAGCATCCCTCCGTTCCCACTCGACCGTGGAGAGCTCACGCTCGACATCCCTCTGCTTCTGATGGGCCGCTCGCAAGGCAACTTCCGCAGCGTCGCCCGGCTGGCTTGCCTGTCCCGGACGGTGCGGGCGCGCTGGGCGATGGAATCTTGGAGTCGGCAGCTGGCGGCTTGGAAACCATCACGACCACCAAGGATCTCTTCTGAATGCCGGCGGCCTCCAAGGCAGTGTCGTCCTCGAGGATGTGGCCCTGGCAACTGAAGTTCAACCTGGCCGCAAGCTCGGGCTTCGTCGCGGAGACCTCCCCCTCCCAGGTTGGACAAGCGTGTTCCACTACTCGCAAAGTAACTACTCGCAAATGGCCTGGATCCACCGCGGGGGATTTACGATACATTATGTAGAAAGGAACACATCTAATTTTTTCGGATGTTTCCGAGTAGGCACTTTGCGAGTAGTGGAACGCGCCTGGTGACAAGTGGCGCCCTTCTTTCGCGGGGCCGCCTCGACCTCATTGCCGGGGACATGCGCGGGGGCGTGGTGCCGCTGGGCCTCTGCGCGGCACGCCTCGAGTGCTGGGGCCTCGTCCTGGAGGCGGCGCAGGCGGCAGCGGCTGACTGACGCGGCCTCCAGGGCGCGCCGAGCGGCCTGGCCTCAGGCTTGAACCCCACGCCGCTCGGGCTTGCTGCGGAAGGCCCAAGCCGAGTAAAATACGGGCCCGAACAAAGAAACCTACCACAAGAAACCCAACCCTGAGACCCCAGGACGTCCATATTCTGGCGTGGGAACGTTCCGCTTTCCATGGCAAAACCATCAAAACCCAAGAAACCTGGGGCACCTGGAGGCAAGCAGGGTGCTTCTTGGCATGGGTCTCCACTGTCGGCCCAGGCGCAGTCGGCGGAGGACACGGCGGCTCCTCGTCGGGCTTGGCTGCGGGCGCCTCCGCGGGCGGAGCGCTGGCCAGTGCCCGAAGCCTGGCCGCCGCCTGCCGCAGGGTGGCGCACCAGGCTACACGTGGATCGCTGGGTGTCAGTCGATGGCGAGCCGAATGCCGAAGCAAAGGCGGCGCGCTCGCGAAGAAATTGCGGCGCTATCGTGATGCCGAGGTAGCTGCGGCGCCCGGCGCGTGTCGATGTCGGGTCAAATGCTGAAATCGGAGAACGGAGGGGGGAGAAGAGCCTGGCCCAGGGACGTGAGCATGACAGCAGCTTGAGCCAGTGTCCACGCGATGATTTGTATGCGCAGCGAGCAAAACAGGACACTGTACATGACCCTTCAAGAAGTCTACATGTAACAAGGTAACCGTCGACACACACAATGTTTTCATATATATATATGTATATATATATATATATATGTATTATTTTGGAAGGTCGTCTGGTAGCTCGGAAACATGGAAAGTTGAAAGAAACGGCCAGCGTGTCCACCCACGTAAACCATCACAACATAACCATCAATACGGGGTCTTAGGGGACGTACAACAAGCAAACACTCCCATGCTGATGTATCAATGTCGCTCGGCAACACGTGCAAACGTAAGCAACATAATGTCATGCAATGACCCATGGGATACTGGTGAAGAGCAAGCAATCACAACTGGCCATGGGTATTCTGCTTCCAGGCCTGGTGAATCTTCATGTCTTGAACCCGCGGAATGATTGTCCTTATCCCACACCGCGATTTCGAACGATCAACGGGTGAAGCTTCTTCGTGGAAGCAAGAGCGACAACATCACCGCTTACTTTGTCCACTCGAGCCATCGCGACTGGGATAGGGAGCAGACGAATGGCCAAACCACGAAAGAACCACTGTCATTCTGGGATGCGATGGCTACGACGTGTGTGAGCTTACTAAAAACCTGAAGTGCTATGGCGTTTCTACGCTTGCTAACTCTTATGATTGTACTTCGCTGGGCCGAGCTGGACAGAATTCGAACGAGCCAGAACGAACTGGGCTAATAGGGACTAGGACGTATTGAGCTGACATGGAATGGAGTAAGGTGGGATGTGGGCTGCGTTTGACTGAAAATGACTGACTTGGGCGGGACTGGATTGACCTGGGCAGGGGTGGCCTGGGGTAAACTCGGGCGAAGTGGACTGGTTCGGACCAAATTTGGGATGTGCTACGTCGCGTTTGCGAGAGTTTGAACGAATTCGGCTCAGTCAACCCTGTGGCGGCGACGGTGGAACTTTCTCTGGACTTTCATAGCACGGTGGCGGTGTCCGATCAGAACACCATTAGCGAGTGAAGATATTCAGGTCGACTTGTACGGGCTTTCCTGTCAATGAGCAGTGGAGGAACAACGCCGGCGGATGATTCCCAAGTGCGATGAGAAAAATGCAAGCCGATGTGAACGTGCTGAGATGCCCTCCCCGTGTATGAGATGATGCGATCTGGTGACGGTTTATGATTTCTACCCCGCCTCGGTGAGGAAGCATCACAGTCAAAGGCGTGAAGATGCAGCCCCAAAGCCATTTCGCCCCATCGCGCCACTGCCGTGACCGATGACCTTGTACGGGGTCCAAGGCCTCGTGCGCGCAACGGGGCTTAGCATACCCTAGTCTATCTGCCCGGACTCGCTCAATCAAGGCGCGCACGCACGGCGATGTCCTGCGTTGGTCGGAGCACAGGCCCCGAAAATCCGGCGGCGCAAGCCCAGACATTCCTGAAGCCAAGAATCGAACATTTCGAATAGCAAACCAAGACACTCAAAGCTGAAACCGGGAAGTGTATACATATATATATATATATATGTAACATTCAAATGTCCGACAACCAAACCAAAACAACATCCTGCATCCCGAACCCAGAAACTCGAAGAAGCCGGAATCTGGCACTCCAGTGCCCGAGCCGCGGCAAGCCACAAAAATATCCCTCCTCGTGTGCTCCTCGGCCTCTCACTGCGGCGAGCTGCATATCCCTTGTCCTCCTCGTCCTCCTCGTCCTCCTCCCGCGGCAAGCTACATGGCCCCCCCTTGTTCTTCCCGGGGGCGCCGAGCACAGCACGCGCGACAGTGTTGTTTTTTTTGTTTTTGTTTTTGTTTTTGTTGTTGTTGTTGTTGTTGTGGTCGTTGTCGTTGTCGTTGTAGTTTTTTTTTTTTTTTTTTTTTTTCCCCCCCCCCCCCCCCCCCCCCGCGGGTCGAGTTTTTTGGTTGTTGTTCCCTACCTAGGCTCTGCTTAGAAGGGTTCTTACTCTGAGGCTTCAAGGGCCAGGCAGTGGGGCATGCCCCGGGCGGTTCCCCCGGCATCCGCCCCGCGGTTCCCCCAGTGACGTTCCCTTCGTTTCGCGCTGCTTATCTCATCTTAGCTTAGCTTATTTCATCTTACCTTCGCTTAGCTTCATTTTACCTCAATTTTATCGTAGCTTAGCTTACCTTCGTTCCCTACCTAGGCGCTGCCTAGAAGGGTTCTTACTTTATTAGCTTACAGGGGCCAGGCAATGGGGCATGCCCTGGGCGGTTCCCCCGGCATCCGGCCCGCGGTTCCGCGTTGCTAATCTCATCTTAGCTTAGCTTATTTCATCTTAGCTTAGCTTAGCTTTATTTTACTTCAATTTTATCTTAGCTTAGCTTACCTTCATCTTAGCTTCGCCGAGCTCTAGCGTAGCAGAGAACAGCATAACGTAGCAGAGCGTAGCACAGCACAGCGCAGCACAACATATCATAACACAACCCAGTATAGCACAGCATAGAGCATCATAGCATAGCATTACATAGCATCGCGCAGCACATCACAGCATAGCACCGCGCAGCATAGCATAACATAGCACAGCAGGGCATAGCGCATCATAGTACAGCATAGCATAGCATAGCGCAGAATAGCATGGCATAGCATAGCATAACATAGCAACGAATGCTGCTTTCCAAGGGGCTCCAACTTCTAGGTCGGGTCGCACGGGGGTAATTGTTGTTGTTGTTGTTGTTGTTGTTGTTGTTGTTGTTGTTGAACATTATTTCTTCTTAAGAATAATTATTGTTGGGACCCCTGGTGCGCGACCTCTGCGCCGCGCCTAGGCCGCAGCTACATTTTCATCATTTTTTCGCGAAAGCTTCAGAAAAGTGGATTGTGTCCGGATCCGGTTGTTTTGTTGTAATCCGTTTTCCCTTGCAAAAAACATAGAAAATGAAAATTCTTGTTCTTACTTGATCAAATTGCAAGAATCCCTTGCAAAAAATAAGGTAAAGTGGACATTCGTGCGCGCAAGACGAAATCCTTCCAAAACCTTAGGTTTCGTAACGATTTTAACATAAAAACGTCAAAAACCCAATGGTTTTTTAAGAAAAAATTGTCAAAATGTCCTTCCGCGCGCGCTGTCCGAATCCCACAAAACCAATGGTTTTTCAACATTTATGTTACATGAGCTCGCGCGAGCTACTTTTTCTTGTTCTAACATAATCAAATTTCAATAATCCCTTGCAAAAAATAAGGTAAAGTGGACATTCGCGCGCGCAAGACGAAATCCTTCCAGAACCTTAGGTTTCGTAACGATTTCAACATAAAAACATCAAAAACCCAATGGTTTTTCAAAAAAAAATGTCCAAATTTCATCCCGCGCGCGCTGTCCGACTCCCACAAAACCAATGGTTTTTCAACATTTATGTTACATGAGCTCGCGCGAGCTACTTTTTCTTGTTCTAACATAATCAAATTTCAATACTCCCTTGCAAAAAAAAGTAAAGTGGACATTCGCGCGCGCAAGACCAACAAAAAACACGACGATCTTAGGAACTTGCCCCAAAAATGTGACCAACTCCGCTCTCTCTGTCTCTCTCTCTGTCTGCTCTCTGTCTCTCTCTCTGTCTGTCTGTGTCATGTATTGTATGTCACAATTGCAGGATGCTGGGCACACGCGCGCCCCGAATAAGTGACCAAGTTCTGTGGGTGTGTACCCCACGCCAGTGTAGTAGCCACGGTCGTCCGCACGCCACGAAGTGAAGTGTCCCAACGTCATAGGGCGGGAAGCTGGGTTTGGGTGGTCGCGAAGAGTCGTTTGGATATTTGGTAGAGCTTGAACTGCCCCCCCACGAAGTGGGGGTATTGTCTCGCGTCGCATGAAAACCCTGGCACTGGTGAGAACACTGAGCGTTCGGGTAAAATGATTGTTGTTGTTGTTGTTGTTGTTGTTGTTGTTGTTGTAATTCTTATGTTTGCGGGTCGAGAGCGCACCTCTTCCGGTCGAGGCTGAGCGGGCCGCGCGAAGCTTGAATTAACAGAGATGGGGGAGGAAACGGGGGGCGCAGCCTCATAACGACGCCCGGAGGAGGCAAAGCCTCGGAATCAGGCGGTGCCGAAGCCGAGGAACTTTCAAAGGAGCACCCTCTGCATGAACCCGGTGGTGCAATACCGGTCGAAGCAAAATGCTGTGGTTGGTGCTGCCGTCTACGGCTCATCATTTTCCACCAGCCTCGAGTTGGCGGCGAGAGGTGGCGCGCCTTGCGCCCAAGCTGCGTCAGGGATCAGGGAGAGCGAGGAGAGCGACACTGAGACGAAGTGCAGCGTTGTGCCATCGTACAGGTAGCAGGAGCGGGTGCCACAGGGCCGTGGTGGTCAATGATGCCACAGGTCCAGGGTACAGGAGCCGCAGAGACTTGAGGCGCGGCAGTCAGGACACTCCAAGACCATGCCGCCTGTGACGACCGACAGGGTGCCGGTGCACTGGGGCAGGAGGTGGAACGGATCCGGTCCTGCAGGGGCGAGCGCTCAGGACGGGGCCGAAGCCGCGCTGTGCCAAGGCGCTGCCGTTGTCCGCGGAGCCCAGGGCTGGGCTGGGGCCGCGCTGATCCCAAGACCGCGGGGCCGCCGAGGCGGCGGGTGAAACGGGGCCAGCGCGTGCGAGCGCCGGGCACCGGGCCGAAGCCGCGCCGTGCCGGGCGCGGCCGCCATGGTGGCGGGAGGGGTGGTAGCGGGCGGGAAAAAGGGAGAAGCGGGCAGGGGGGAGAGATGCCAGCCAGGCTGGCCTGCCAGCGCCGCGGGAACCCCGCGCCGGCACCCGGGCGGCCCCACCAGCCACCGGAGGCAGGTGGAACCTGCGGAATCAGGAGGGACTAACCGTCCCTGTATCAGGTGTGAAGGAGGGAGGGAGGAGGGGAGACAGGGCCAGGCGTGGTAGAAGGCGACGAACAGGTCGTACCCGAAGAAGAACGCCAAGAGACTTTGCCAGGGACAGGAGGGGCGGTCAGGGCAGGGCGCCCTAGGCCGCAAGGTCAGTCAGGAGCGTTCGAGACAAGTCAGCGCCTGGGGCTCTGCATTCTGGTCTAGTTGTCCGCGGACCCGGAGCTGCGGGACGGTCCGTCCCCGCGCCCCTCGCCTTTGGCCACCTCCCGCTTCCGCTGGAACTCCTGAAACAGGGCGTTCTCAAGGTCCCAGTCGATGTAGACGCCCGCGTTCGAGGACCAGGTACCCGCGTCGTAGCGGCTGCGTGCCATGTCGTCCAGGAAGCGGTCGATCATGCTGGGCTGCCAGCAGGATGGGTCGAACTTGACCGTGTCATTGCTCTTGCCCTTGTCGTGGCCCACGTGCCTACACCAGGAGTGCCAGGCTGCGGCGAAGCAGAAGCCCCCCTCGCCCTTCAGCCTTTTCAGGTGGGTGGTCGCCGTCTCGTCCGGGCGCCTCGGCCAGCTGACGCGGCGCTCCTCCCAGGGGCGGCTGTGGTCAGGGCGGCGGCGATCGTCTCTGTTGTGCTCAGGGTGGCGGTGATCGTCGTATCGGTGCGAGGAGCCCCCACCTCGGCTCCTGTCGCGATCGCGGTCTCGGTCGCGGTCGCGCCCTTTGGCCCGCTCCCAGTCGCTGGTGTCCCTGGACGAGCGCCGTCCTGTCGTGCTCTCATACCGGTCCCAGAGTCCCGGCTCGCCGCCCTTGCCGCGCCCGCGGGTGCACCCGTGCGGAGGACGGGGGTCGGGTGCGGTGCGCCCAGCCCCGTCAGTCCAGTGGGGTGTGCGCGGGGCGCGGGTGTCGGCGTCGGCCGCCGCTGGTGCGACCTGCGCCGGAGTCTCGCCGGTGGAGCGGGCCTGGCGCTGCGTGTCAGGGCCACGGTCAGGGCTGTTGCGCCGAACCTCTCGGGGGCCCGTGTCAAGGTAGATCTGCCGATGGGCTCCAGGGTCTGGGGAGGGTGAGACCGAGTGGACTGCGCCTGCGGCCGCTGCCAGCCGCTGAACCTGGGCGTCGTCCTGGTCCTTGAAGTTGTAGTCAGGGATCTCCTCCTTGGTGTCGTCGCCCGGCGGTTGCTCCTGTGCGGCGCCCTGTGCGACCGCGCCTGGAGCGCGGGACTGGGGCCGGGGCGCGGGCCTGGACTTGGGCTGAGCCCCTTCCGCGGGCGTCGCGTCGACCGTCTCAAGGTCGGCGCCGAGCCAGGAGCTGGCTGGGGCCGCTGCCGCGGCCGGGTGGTGCCTGCGCCGGGTCGGGGGCCTTCGCGAGGAAGTCGGAAGCGCGGCCCGCCGCTATAGCGGCGGGCCGGCATATATGCCGCGAAGGATATCGGCGCGCAGCGTCTTGGTCCCGGCACTCCAGATCTCGAGCCACTCGTCGCATATTTGGACGACCAAGGAGCGGTGCACGCCCTCCGTGCGAAACTGGGCGTCGAGGATCGGGCCGAAGACCGCCCCGTCCAGGGGCTGCGGGAACAGGGGATCGGTGCTTTGCGCTCCTGCAAACCACCTGGCCCCGGCGTTGGTGAGGTCGCTCCGGATGACCACGTAGTCGCCGTTCTCGATGTCTGGGTTGTCGGTCATGATCTGGCGAGTGGGGGTCCGTGGGGGTGTGTCCGGGACTCGTCCTTGCCGTCGGTTGTGGTCGCGTCGCACGCGCTCCAGGGCGGGCCCAGGGGTTGCGACCGCGGCCGGCGGGGCCCCCGGGGACTTGGTCGCCGTGGGGCGCGTCCTGGGCGGGTGTGAGGCTGGTTCGCTGTCACTCGGCGTAGGCGGTGGCGACTCCGCCGCTGTCTGTGGGGCGGCTGCAGGGTCCCTGCGCTGCTCGTGAGCGCGCGTGGCGCAGAGAGGCTGCGAAGGCAGGGTCCTGGGCCGGTAGTAGGTGAGCAGCCCCTTGCCCAGGGCCTTGGCGTCGGCGGCCTTAATGCCCCTAGCACCGGTCGCGGGTAGGCCAGGGGCGAGGGGCCGAACCTCATCCGGTTGGCGCGGGTGTGCTGCTCCCAGCGCGCTCCCAGATCGCCGCCGCCGCTGACTGCATCCATCGTCAGGAAGCTGACCAGGTGCACGAGGGCGGCGCGGTCGTCGTCCCATTGCGGGGAGAAGGTGTCAGGGACGGACTCTCCGTAGACCAGGCCCAGGAAATCGTTGCAGGCTTCAGCGTCCCAACTGCTCGGGTTCAGGCTCTGCGCCCGCGAGCGCCCCGTCTCGGAGGCCCTCTGCACGGCCCAGGTGGTCCGCTGCCGGTGGTGCTGGGAGGCCAGGGTGATGTAGTGCCGTATGACTCATGCTGCAGGAAGCCCGGGGCGACCATGTCGCGATCGGAAGCGAGCCCCGCAATGGGGCGGTCCGTCAGCTCGGGGCTGTTCGGCGGGCCCACGGCTGGGAGCTTATGGCTCTGGACGCGGGCCCTGGCGTCTTCAGGGTCGGCAGCGGCCTGCTTCGCGACGGGCTCGTGGAGCCGGCTGGGAACAGGGTGCAGGCCAGGGGCCGCCGCCTCCCGTGCCAGGTACGGGCAGGCCTCCACCGCCTGCTGGCCCAGGTGCACGACGTAGGCTAGTAGCTGCTGTCGGTGCGCCAGGGGCGGGTAGCGCTGGGTGAGGGCGTGGTCAGCGCAGCACTGCTCCCGGCTGCCCTTCATGCCGCCGTGGGCGACCAGCCGCGCCACCACGTGCGCCAAGAA
This sequence comes from Prorocentrum cordatum, assembly GCA_963575745.1. Taxonomy (NCBI): domain Eukaryota; class Dinophyceae; order Prorocentrales; family Prorocentraceae; genus Prorocentrum; species Prorocentrum cordatum. The sequence goes on from CAUYUJ010010180.1 coordinate 11,147, forward strand.
GTACTGCTCCGCATCGAATGTCCAGTACGGCCAGTCAGGCAGGGCGTCGTCGGGGATGACGCACTGGGGCCAGATCGTGCGCAGGACCGCTCGCAGGTAGTCGTCGGAGAGCATCTTCGGACCGTATGCCGTGGCGTGCTCGCCGTCGGCGTCCCGGGTCGTGTCCACCATGTGCCTGTAGTGCTGGTCCACCTCGAAGCCCAGGTGCCGAAGGTACCACGCGTGCCCACGCGGGTCGTCTGGTGCGAGGTCGTCCACGCGGCTGGCGGGCCGATCAGGCGCGTCGGGCCGAGCCCATACAGGTATCTGCGGAGCCCGCAGGCGGAAGGCCGCGCGGGGGCTGTTGGACTGATCGGCGGGCGCCAGGCGCAGGTCCTTGCTGGGCCTCGGGCTGCACGCGGGGGTCAGGGGAACGGGCGCTTCGCCCGCATTGCGCGGGACCGCCGTCCTGCTGGGGCCCGCTGGCAGTTGCAAGCTTCGGGGCTTGCTGGGCTGCCGCGCTGGCTGCCGTGTCTGCAGGCTTGACCTCGCCGCTGCCTGTGCCTCCGGCGTCCTGGCCTCTCAACTGCGCCACTGCCCGATCGTGCGCCGCCCTGGCTGCCACCCTGCGTTCCCGTGCGCCTTGGAGTTGCTCGTCGGCCGGCTGGGGCGGCGGTGTTCCCCGGACGCGCTCCTGGGTGGCGCGCGCCTCCTGATCCCGCGCGGCCGCTCGCCGTTGCGCGTCCTGCTGGCCGGGGCGAAGTGCAGCCCCCGTTGGAGCGCCCGGGATTCCAGGCGGCGCGGCGAGGGGCTTGGCCCCAGGACCAGGGTATACTGCAGGGCCGTAAGTGTCGAGCACGCGTCGCACGGCAGACGGGGCCATGTCCCACTGGTGGACCAGGAAGTCCTTGCAATACCAGCCTGCGTGCCAGCGCCCGGACAGGAACATCTCCTTCATGAGCTGTGCCGGTGGAAACCCATGCACCCGGGAAAGGCCGGCGCGAAGGCCCTCAGGGTCTGCGGCGTGGCCGTACATGCCGGAGATGGGCTGCCCAGGCTGCCACCTGTGCCCTTCGGTGCTGGGCGGGCAGCCGTCGCGCCGCCAGATGCCGAAGTTGCCCGTGTGGAACATGGAGATGAGGCGGTCGTCCATGGTGTTGCTGGATGGTGGCGTGGTGCGTACATTGAGCGGGTTCATGTCGCCGACCACCGGGACCATGAGCTGTTCAAGGGGCGCGTCGCCCGTGGGCGTCGGTGTTGGGCAGCGTCCAGGCAGGGCGCGTGTGATGCGCACCGGCATGTCGTCAGGGCGGCCGTTGATCCATTCCTTGAAGTCCACGTCGTCCGGGATGGGTTGGCGGTCCTGCGTGGCCTTCGTGGTCCAGCAGCCAATGCACAGCCAGGTGAGGTCCATCCCTTGGTAGTACTCCGTCTGTCTGTTGACCGTGATGGCCAGGCGGACCCGCTTGCTGACGTACGCCCCTTTGTCGTGCCTGAACGGGCCGCGGAGGCACCCCTGGCAGTAGAAGTCAGCCTTGCCCTGCTCCTTCACCCACCGAGTATCTCGGTCGTCTATCCACGGAGGCCGTAGCGTCACTCCCGGGCGGGGCCCAGGTGGTGGGGCAGGCGCGTCCAGGTGCAGGCGTGTGAAGGAGTACCCCCCGCATATCCAGACGATCTTGCCCGCCTGCCTTGCAGGGTCCGCGGTGAGGCCTATGCTGGAGCCGAGAACGTCGACGTAAAGCTCGCGTACCGCGCATCCGTGGTCCGCCAGGGCCGTCGGGTCGGCGGCAGGGACGATGGCTTCGATGACGGCGAGCGTGGCCTGGACCGGGAACTTCGCCGCCTCGAGCTCCTTCCAGGTGCGGGGGCATCCCGCCTCGATGGCGGTAGGGTGGTGGTGGACAACCAGGACCAAGCGGGACACAGCAGAGATCAGGAGCTCCAGTGCCGAATGTAGCTCCTTGAAGTGCTTGGCTCCGAGCCCGAACGCCGCTCCCAACTGGTCCCGCGCGACCCTGTCGCGCGGCCGGTATTGGTCGCACAGGCCCAGGATGGCCTCGATCACGTCGCCGATGCCCTCGGCGCTCCCGAATGGGCACAGGCAGGTACGTGGCTCGCGCTGCAAGAGCAAGGACAGGGCGAGCAGGATCCTGGCTTGGATGGGCCCCCAGGGCCGTGCCGGTGCTGTCCAGGAGGGGGTGCAGGACAATGGTCTGGCGCCCGCCCGAGCCCATGTCGCAGGAGGCCTGAAACACCTCCGGTGTGGGTGGGTCCATGTGCTTCTGGCACTTGCAGGTTGCTGGCCGCCAGCATCTAGGGCGGCGCCTGCAAGTGGTTCGTGGGATGCAGGCCTCCTTGACGTACCACGCGGTGGGCGTGTTCGGCCGCTCCCTTCTTGGTGAAATCAGGGTGGGGTGAGCGGCCTGGGCGGTGTCCTTGCCGGTAACTCCGAGACCGATGGCCCACATGATGGTAGCAAAGACTGTCGTGTAGACCAGGTTGCGAGCGTCCAGGCCCACCAGCATCGAGCAGAAGGAGAGGTGCCCGCTCGTGCTCCATCCTTTGCGGTCCTGCAGGCTGGGGTCTGTAGGCTGGTCCGCCGCGCCGTGCTGGTGTGGGCGCAGCCCGAGGCGCCGCAGAATGCAGGCTCCGAAGGCGGGGCGATGCAGGAGTCGCACGACCGCCGTGTTGACGTCGTCTTCCAGGTCCGGTCAGCTGTGGTCCGTGGGGGGGGACAGGTCGGCGCGGGCCGAGAAGCCCGCCTGTTGGGCCTGCCGGGCCTTTAGCACCTCCGTCTCCCTCTGCTTGCGGTCGGCGCCCGCCTGCAGCCGGGCCCTCTCCTCTGGAGTGGCGGGGTCGGGGATGTTGTCCAGGAAGACGCGCGGGCCCGCGTGGGTCTGGCTCAGCGCGCCGTCCGGGTTGCGGTGGATCTCGAAGGTGAGGCGCGCCTTCTGGGCCCAGGTGCTTAGGTGATGCAGGGCCGCGTCGGTGGCTGTGCGGGACATCCTCGCGTCTGCGGTCATGATTCGATTGCGCTGTGGGCGCGTCAGGCCCACGTTGATGCGGTGCCGCTCGTCCACATGACCCCAGTTGTGCATGGAGTTGGCCTGGCTGGTCAGCAGAGCAGTATGACCGCCGACGCCTCCTGACCCTGGGCGGAGTCGATGGTGGTGACGCGCAGGGTCTCGTTCTCCAGGGGGTCCGGGAACAGGTCCATGAGCCCGTCGAAGCGCTCGTTCAGGCCGTTGGCTTGCGTGGCAGGGTTGATCCAAGTACCCCTCGCGGCAAGTCTCCCGGAAGCTGGCCCGGAACGTGGGCGCCGCCGACTCTGTGAGCGATGCGAGCCGGCCACGTCGCCGCCCATCTCAGGGCCGTCGGCCTGGGCCGCCCGGGAGCGGCGCTTGATGTCCTGGGCGGAGCAGGGGTTGCCGGCCAGCGCCGGGGTCAGCTGCAACTTGCAGGGCGACAGCACCAGGATAGTGTTGCCAGTGCGTGTGGCCCAGGGCGCGAGGGCCGTGACCCGGTCCAGTGCGGTGCGCGCCTCGTGAAAGTTGGCGTGGCCGTCCTGGTGTTCGGACTGGGCCTCCTGTGAGGGGACGTGCGCTGGGAGGAAACGGTGCTGGTCGACTCCGCTGCTGCCATCTCCCGCGTCCGGAACGGGCGGGCGCGCCGCCTTGCTCCTGAACCCGCCTGTGGTGTCAATCGTTGGTTGGGCCGCATTCGCCCTCCTCGCTCTTCTCTGCGTCGTGCTCCTCTTGGGACAGCGGCGCCGCGCGCGACCGATGGAGGCCCTCGGCGCAGGGTCGCTGCCGCATGGGGTCCAGGATGGCCGAGACCAGCCTGCCCCCGTAGAACGTAATCGAGGGCCAGGCGAGCAGGGGCGGGTGGATGCGGTGGCATTTTTCCAGGGTGACGTTGCAATCGGAGATCTCCCCGACGGCCGACGCGTACTTGGCCAGGATGGAAATGCCGAGGCCCCGGCGCAGTGCTTGCTGGGACTTGACCGTTGGGCATTCCTGCCGTTCGTCGCCGAAGAGCACGACTCTGGCCCCGCACCGGGCGGCGTGGATCGAGGTCATGATGGCCATGGGCTCGGGCTTTTGACCCGCTTCGTCCAGAAGGCAGATGAGGAACTTCTCCTCCCAGAGGTCGGCCCCGGCCTCGTGCGCGGCCAAAATGAGCTTCGCCTCGGCTGCTATCTCGTTCCGGGACTTACGGAACCAGTGTGCGTGGTCCGTGGTTGTGACGTCACCTTCCGGGATGTTGTGCGCGGCGGCGTACTTTGCGACCGGGGTGATCTTCTTGGCGGTGATGCCCTTCACCTTGTCCTCGTGTGCGAGGCGGACGGCCAGGCGCGGGAACAGGTCGTGGCAGCTCGGCGTCAGGTTTCTCCCGGTCTGTTCCGCCAGGGTGTCCATGGAGCCGCTGGTGCCGCCGATGCGCCCCGCGCCCCATCCCGGGGCAAGGCGCGACATGTAGGCGTCCGCGATGCAGGCCGCGACCTTGGTCTTGCCAGTGCCAGGCGGCCCGTGGCGCAGGGTGAGGTGCGAGTTCTGGGTCGCAAGCGCGCAGCGGCGCGGGCCCTCGTTGGTTTCGTGCTGGGCACAGGTCCGGAGCAAGTGTTCCTCCCGCGGGGCAGGCGGCAGTCGCTGAAAGATGCAGCCGGGGGGTTCGTCGGCCTGTTGCAGTGTCAGGGGCGGTTCGTGCGCTCGCGTGTTGGCGCCGGGCTGGTCAGGGTCGTCGACCGTGCGCTCCAGGGTGGCCGAGGCCTGCGCAGGCCGCCGATGCGCTGCCTTTCCTTGCGCGGGAACTGACAGGGCCTTAGCCTTGCTCTCGTGGTCCTCGCGCCGGAAGACGAGTGCCCAGACGATGGCCGGGAGGGCGGTGCCACGCAGGGCTGCGTGTTCGCACCCAGCTGAGAAGAATTCCCGGATCGCGGCGTTGACCTTGTTGAATTGGGCCATCCTCGTGGTGCGGTCGACTCTGTAGTAGGGTTGGCCGGGAATCGGTTTCTTGACAGTGGCGTCACTGTCATGGAAGGGCCCGTGCTTCTTGGCATCGTAATGGACCAGGACCGTGCCCGGGACCTTGGCGCCAAGGGCTGGGGGCCTGACCGGAATCATCTCCTCCAGGAAGTCCACCGTGGGCGAGGTCTTGGAGATCATGAAGGGATTGGGGGTGCCGGACGCCATGTCGCGCTCCGTCCACTCCATTGCCCACGTGTTGGCCCGCAGGAGCAGGTAGTACTCGCTCTGGCCTTCTCGCTGGCTTCGAATTTGATCGTGCAGATGGTACCGATTCAGGAGTTCATTGCACTGCTCTCCGGGGGAGAAGCAGTGGTAGATCTGCACGTCCAGGGCGCAGGTGGTCTTGCTGGCGATGATCTGACGGGAGGTCGTGGTGCCGTCGTCAGGAGGCTCTGCGTCCGCGTAGAACTCGGTGAAGAAGACCCTTTTGAGCTCCTTGCCGTATGTCTGCGGCCGGCGTATCCACTCTGACTGCAGCGGGACCGCTCCAGGGACGGGTCCGAGGCAGGGACGCGGCGCGGTACTGCTCTTGACCATGTACCGGGGGACGCTGTAGATGTCCTCGGCGTTCTTGGCGAGCTGCGTGTGCCGCTCAACGATGCTGCCGGCATGCGCCTCTGGCGATGGTGGGGCTGGTGCTCCGGCCCTGTCAGGGCCTCTGGGTGGGTCCGGGTAGCTCCAGGATCATCCAGGGCCAGCCGAGGAGGACGCCGCTTGCATCGCGGGCGGCGGCCCGGGAGGAGGCGGCGGTACGTCAGCAGACGGTCCGGCCGAGGAGCTGGACGCACCCCGCATGGCCAAGGAGCCGGCCAGTGCTTGCCCTGCGTCGTGGAGCTCCTGCTCCTTCTTCTGTTCTTTGGAGCTGCTGGCCTCGGTCCGGGGACATCGCACGTGTTCATTGCTGATTGTCAGCCCCAGTGGGGGAGTGTAGTCAGGGCCGCAGCACGCGCGACAGCCACCCCAGAAAAGACCAGAGAGCCAGGAAGAGAGAGAGAGACGAGGAGGAGGAGCAGGAGGAGGAGGAGGAGAATAAGGAGGAGGATAAGGAGGAGGAGGAGGAGGAGGAGAAAGGACAGGACGTGGAGGAGGAAGCGGAGGAGGGGGAGGAGGGAGGCGAGGGAAAGCGTGCAGACTGCCCACACGAGCTTTACGCAAGACAAGCGGCACCACACTTGGCGCCTTCCTTTTTCTTTATCGCCGTCGTGTCGTCGTCGTTCAGCGGCATTTCGTCATAGTCGCCGCTCTCCCTCCCACTGACAAACAGCATCCGAGGGGCTACCACCCACCCTGAGGGGCCAAAACGAACCCTCCGATGAGACCAGACCGAATCGCCCGAAGGGCGAAACCAAACCCAAGGAGACGCTAAAACAATCCCTCCGAGGGGCTAAACCGAACCCTCCGAGAGGCGAAAACAAGCCCTCCGAGGAGAACCTTCCGAAGGGCTACAACAAACCATTCGAAGGGCCAAGACAAACCCTACGAGGAGCTAAAACAACCCCTCCGAGGGACTAACTCCCCATCCCACCCCAACGAGCTGACACAGACCCTCCCAATGGGCTAAAGCAAGCCCTCCGAGAAACTACACCATCAGCTTGGAACACCCCCGAAGGGCTAAAATACACCTTCTGGTGGGGCTAAGTCGACCCTTCCGAGGGGCTAAAACAAACCCTCCGAGGGACGGAATCAACACACAAGACTTAAACCAAACCATATGAAAGCTAAAACAAATCCTTCGATGGGCCTAGGGCAAGCCCCTCGAAGGGCTAATCGGAGGAGCTAAAGCAAACCCTCCGAAGGGCTAGACCAAACCCTTTGCGAGCATAAAACAAACCATCAGAGGGACTAAAACAAACCATCTGAGAGGCTAACACAAACCCTCCGACGGGCTAAGACAAACCCTCCGAGGGGCTATACCAAACCCTTTGAATGGGGAACAACAAACCCTTCGAGAGGCTAAACACATAGCGAGAAGATAAAGCAAACCCTCTGACGACCGAAACCGCATCCCCCTACGAGAAGCTAAACAAGAACCCGATGGGGCTAACACAAACCCTCGAGGAAACCCTCTGAAAGGCCAAACTAAACTCTCCCAGGAGTTAGAACAAACCCTCCGAGGATCTAGAATAACCCCCTCCGAAGGGGCTAACACAAACCCTCTGAGGGGCTAAAACAGACCTTTCGGGAGCTACAACAAACATTCCAAGAAGCTGACATAAACCATCCGGGGAGGGAAACAAACCCTCCGATGGGCTGACCTAAACCCTCCGAAAGGGCCAAAACAAAACCCCCGAAAGGCTAACACAAACCCTCTGAGGGGCTGACGCACGTACTCCGGGGGGGGGGTACAACAAAACCACCGAGGGGGCTAACACAACTCCACCGAGATGCTAAAATAAGCCCTCCGATGGGGCTAAAATGAGCCACCCAGAAACCAGAAATGCTAAAAACAACCATCTGGTTGGCTATAAAACCCTTCGGAGGTCTAAAACAACTCCTCTGTATGGGTACTGGAAACCCCTCCGAAGGGCTAAGGCTAACTCGAACCGTCCGAAGGAAATTCGCCGGCCCAACGGGCCAGAGGCGTGCTAGGATCTCCGGTAACTGGTTAACAATATTTCTAGTTCGCGCGCGCGGAGCGGCCCCTGGGGGCCCCTGGACGAAAAGTACCCCGGCCAGGTCCCAGTCAGGTCCCCCCAGAGCACTCCAGGGGAGGGCCATTTTTCGACACCTCTCACGAGGATCGTGGCCTCCGAGGGGGGAGCCGCAATCGACTGCCCCCCCTCCCGCCCCAAGAGGCCCTCAAGAGCTCCCCAAGAGGCCCTGGGGGCCCCAAGACGCCGCCAAGGAGCCCCAAGAGACTCCCAATAGGGTCCCCAAGAGGCCCCAAAGAGGCCCTAAAGAGGGCTCCGGGGCCAGCGGAATGAGCGAAGCGATGAAATAAACCAATCCCTCGGAGGGGCTAAAAAACAAACCGTCCGAAAAAGGCAAACACGACTCTTCCGAGAAGCTAACAAAAAAACCCTCGGCGGGAATATAACCAACCGTCCAAGGTGCTAATATGCACCCTCCGAGAGGCTAACACAAATACCCCTCCGAGAGGCTAAAACAAATCCTCCGAGAGGTAAAACAAACCATCCGAAGGGAAAACACACCCTCCGAGGGAGGGGCTGGAACAAACCCTTCGAGAAGCTAGAACAAACCCTTCGAGGGACTAAAGCAAACCTTCTGGGGGGCTAGACTTAACCCTCCGAGGGGCAAAAATAAACCCGATGGGGGGCTAAAACAAACCCTCCGACGTACCCCAGAAACCAAGAGGCGCGCCCCCGTAGCCCGAACGCACGCCTCTTCTTCATCTTCTTCTTCTTCTTCTTCCTCCTCCTCCTCCTCCTTCTCATCCTCGTCATCAGTATCCCCAGTGCGCCCCGGGAGGCGATGCTGGGGCTTCTGAAAGAAACGAAATCGAGAACCTCCCCTCCTTCGATCAATGCTCTGAGGCAGTAGCACTAAAGACAGCAACGCCGACAGCAGCAGCGACAGCAGCAGCTGCATCAACAGCAGCAGCATCAGCAGCAGCGCTGGCAGCAGCAGCAACACCTGCAGCAGCAACACCGGAACCGCCAGCACCAGTATCAGCAGCAGCACCGGCACCACCACCGCCAGCAGGACCAGCAGCGTCAGCAGCAGCAGTGCAGCAGTGCCAGCACCTGCAGCAGCACCACCACCGCCAGCAGCACCCGCAGCAACAGCACGAACCAACTGCAATATCAAAACACAGGAAGGCGGAGAAAGTAGAGAAGAGGAGGAGGAGGAGGACGACGAGGAGGACGCAGAGGAGCAGGAGGAGGAAACAGGAGGAAAAGAACAAAACCATGAGCACCATCACATCCATCAGCCCCAACCACACCAGTAGCGGCACCGCCATCACGACCAACAGCGCCGGCGCCAGCACTGGCACCAGCAATCGGCAGCAGAAGCAGCAGCAGCACCACCAACAGCAGCAGTAGTAGCAGCAGCAGCAGCAGCAGCAGCAGCAGCAGCAGCAGTAGCGTCAGCGTCAGCGTCAGCGTCAGCGTCAGCAGCAGCAGCAGCAGCAGCAGCAGCAGCAGCAGCAGCAGCCCCAGCAGCAGCAGCAGCGCCGCCGCCGGCGGCAGCAGCGGCAGCAGCAGCAGCAGCAGCAGCAGCAGCAGCAGCGCCAGCAACAGCACCAGCAGCAGCAAAACCAGCAGCAGCAGCAGCAGCAGTAGCAGCAGCAGCAGTAGCAGCAGCAGCAGCAGCAGCGCCAGTAGCAACAGAAGCACGACCAGCAGCAGCAGCAGCAACAGCAGCAGCAACGGCAGTACCAGCCCATGTAGCAGCATCACCAACAGCATCGGCACCAGCACCCACAAGCGGCAACAGCAGCAGCACCACCAGCAACGCTAGCACCAGCACTGGCACCAGCAATCGGCAGCAGCAGCGGCAGTAGCACCACCACCAGCAGCTCCAGCAGATGCAGCAACAGCAGCAGCCGCAGCAGTAGTAGCACCAGCAACGCTAGCAGCAGTGCCAGCAGCAGCAACAACAGAGCCTCCAGCAGCAGCGCCAGCAGCAGCACCAGCACCAGCTGCAGCATCGACAACACAAGAAGGAGGAGGAGGAGGAGAGGGAGGAGGAGGAGGATGAGGAGGAGGTGGAGGAGGAGGAGGAGGACTAGGAGAAACGATATGAAGAAGAGGAGTTCTATGGTGATGGTGTTGGTAATTGCGATGGTGATGGTGAGGGTGATCGTGTTGGTGATGATGATGATGATGCTGATGATGATGCTGCTGCTGATGATGATGAGGATGACGATGGTGACGATGATGATGGTGATGATGATGATGATGATGATCATGATGATGATGCTGATGATGCTGACGATGCTGATGCTGATGCTGATGCTGATGATGGTGGTGGTGGTGGTGAGTGGAGGAGGAGGAGGACCGTGGCCATTTTGGTTCAAGCCGCAGCAAACAGGCTCAAACCAGCAAACAATAATGCAATTTGCGCTTCTTTGCGCGCTCCATATTACCGTCATGCGACATGACGAGATCCATATATACCCTACATGCCTACTTCGGACGACACATACGCGGTCCACACGCACCACTGGTCGAACGCGACTCGATTCGTATATACCCCGTCATTACAAGTATACATGACGTACAACGAGACACATGACAACCAACGTACCACAAACGTAAACCACAACTCGAACGACAGTACCGTACGACTTCCGACCAGTTCGAGGACGACGGCCACGACGAACTACCACCACTACTCAATCTGCGTGGTTGACCGACTCACCAATCAATGCAACGTACGGCGACACCTACGGAGCACGATCTCGTCACAGCCCAAATATTTAGAGCCCAAGTACAGAAACGAAAGCAGGACGAAGTAAGCAACGACGGCATCGACAAGCTTTTCGTCTACATGTCTCTTCTGGGACACGAATGCACTATGCACTATTCTTCCTGCAAAACATGGCTGGGCACGCACAGTACAGCAAAGCCACATCACGATGGTTTACCTTCCAGACGTGAGCCACACTTACTTCAGCCACTGCGCAGACACACCAAACAATCCCCTTCTACAAGCGTGCCGACTATCGCCGTGACGGTCAACCCTTCGCACCTGAAGATACCACCGACCATGAACTCCGACGACACGTGCTCGTTGACCAGTACTAGGAAAAACAGCAGCAGCGACATAGACCACATCAAATTACGACTACAACACCCTCGCTACCACAAGGATGGCGCGGGGAAGGACTTGAAGACAGCGCTGTGCAATATCTACCACCAGCAGCGCGAAACACTTTACGAGTGCATCGGCGAGCACAGCGGCATCCACATCACGTTCGCTACTCTCATCAACAGCACATTCCTCAGTTTCATAACAAAGTCGAAAAACAACATTGCTACTAGATCCGAACTGCCCACGCTCACCACCTTACTAGCAAGCGTCTTGCACAGCTCTGGGGCAGCCACACTACACCCACCATGGGCTACGTGCGTTGTGGATGCGACACACAGACATATCACATCACCTTCCCCATACCAGCAGCCTGGCTACGTGGAGCTACAAGATGCCGATGACTACACAATAGAACTGTTGAATGCGTGGGCAAGCTTAATGAGAGAACAGCTACCACTCATACCACAATATCCTCGACCACCCCCAGCACATGTCGACCTCCTGGCGCCAACACCAGCCAACCCATTGTGGCCGCAAATCCTTGAAGGTCTCACACCAATGCCAATCACTCAACTGCACCCAAGCACACACGTGCAGCCAGTGACCACAAACACCGACACGACCAAGCCTGCGCCAACGATGCAGCTACCACGCCCAGGCGGCACGAAATTCACATTCAGGCCGCCGAAGATCTTGAAGACCAGAGACTATCTCAAAATACCAACCGACATTGGACCGCACAACCCACCCTACGAAATGTCTCAAGGAGAGCTCGAGCTACAACGACAAGCAGAAAGAGCAGAGCACGACTACGAGGACAGACTTCGAAAGATGTGCACAGGTCACATACTACCAGTTCCACTACAGCAACACATTCCATACCTCGACTTCAGACCCCAAAGAGGCCACCAACAAGCAAGGACGCCACCACCTCCCAGCCATGCACCTACACCACCACCACCAAAAGCGAAGATGCCCACACCAATCGCGCCACCGACTCGACCAAGTCCGCCAACCAGCCAGAACACTTGGGAAAGCGACGGATTCGATGCAGCAGTCCGTACCCCCAATAGCAGACACAACAGACATATAGGCAGCGACACAGACAAGAGCGAAGACCACACGGCTACGACAAACAAACTCTTCCTCACGCCGATACCACCGCGCTGCAGGCCTGACGTGCACTGCCCTGGCGGATGGACGGCAACAGCGCCGAGGACATCGCGGACGACGACTGCGACAACGACAGATGGCACTGCGCCATCTATTGGCACGCACAGACCAAGACGTATAGGCCGGCACCGCGACTTGGACAAATGCAACAACGAGACGTTCATCCACGACAACCTGCAACAATGTCTTCCTCATCCACCCTTCAGGCCCGATCCACAGGCGCCTCGACTACCAACTTTGAAGCTACCACCGACAGAGCAGACTAAGTTCTTGCAGCTCCAAGACGCTACACCAGCAGACAACCACTTACTACCAAGGAAGCCAGGACCAAACGACCGCATACCACTACGACTCGGGAGCGACATGGCTGACTTCGCGAACCACTACCGATCCAACGAAGACTTCAGACTTGCAGTTACAATTACAAACAGATGCCTCATCACATCGATGGCGAACCCTACTGCGAAGATGAACGAGGTAACGACACAGGTGACACTTGTCGTTTCTCAAAGGCTCACAGATTGCCACGACTACGACGACAGTATGAGGTACGATTGGCCAGTGCGCATTCACGACACAGAGCAACTACTGCAACACATTTGCAACCCTACTCCCGAGTACAACCGCGACTAAGTCAGCAGATACACACCAACCAACACGAGTTCCAGCGACGAAGACAACGAAAACACAATGACACGCAATACAAGCCGAAGACGACATGGTCTACGCTCGACACTCCCAACGACCACTCGACCAACACCAATCACTCCGACACACCAAGCTGGCCGCCACCCACCATCCAACCACAACCAACCAGACGACACCGACGCACCACCTCAACCGATACCAGATCGCAAGACCAGCATAAGTCAGCAGCAAATTAATCGTGTGATCAGAAGCCCAATGCACCCACCTCCACCCAGCCTCAGGATCCCAATAGTGTGCCCACCACCAGAAGACGCCAGGGCCCAACAATGGCTCCACGACATACCCACTTCAGAGCTGGCACCACAGACTCATGCCACCAGACAGGTCTACTTTCCACATAAGGCGCCGCCAACCCTACAAGACAGCCAAGCAAGGTCCACACCACAGGCGCCAACTACAGACCACCTGGGACGCATTGTGGTACACAGCAACAGAAACCCACGATTCCTGGACTATATAACAACAGTTCGGAGCCACCGTGCACATTACCAACACTACCTAGCAGAAGTACAGCAACGTAACCTCCAATATCGAAGGCTTCTGCACCAACAAACCGTACCTGCTGATCAGGTGCCTGCAACACTTAAGGCACCGCCCGTGCCAACGCCGACCCCGCATACGAGATACTATAAGGACCTATACAACAACAACAACAACACTAGTCACATCATCTGTGTTGGCACATACACCGGCAATGCCACTCACGACTTCCACGACGGCTACTTTCTGCTCATCGAAAACTGCGGAATGCCACAACCTGAGGACCCCTTGTTTCCCTACGTTACTACTTCAGTACCAAGGGTCCTCTTACCGTCGTCATCGTCTTCCTACTTCTACTTTCCTTCCCACTCGCGCTGCCGTTGGACCTTTCACCCAATTCTTAACGTGCCTCACGGATGTGTGAACGCCTCTCACCCCCCAGGGGTCGTGCCCCACTGACTGCCGGGGAAAAGAGAGGCCCTGTACCCCCGCCTTCGGAGGCATAGGACCTTTTTCTTCACCTCTTTCGGTGAGTTACCCCCCCTGCTCCCTCTCTTCTTTCCCGTCGTTGCTGCTTGCTTCTGAGCCACCAGGGTACCATATAAACTTGCAGTAACAGAACGAATCCAGACCACTGTTCGCGCCTACTTACAGCTGCACATCCAACATCAGCTGACTTACAGTGGCCGCCTACTCTCCTCTCTCCCTCTGGGTACTTGGATGTTTGGGCATGGATAGATGGAGGCGGTGGGGGGAGTATCGCTCACATCAAGTCATTTTGGCCATCGGCGGGAGGCTTAGGCCCCGCTGTGGGCCGCCGAATGAGAGCAACAAACTCCCAACTCTACTTCAACCTCGCCTTCGTTACCAATGGCGGCTTGCATACAGCTGCCGTCCTCAACCTCTGTATATCTCTGGCCATGGTTTGGTGCCCCTCACTTGCAGCTGCACATCTAACAGCAGCGGACTTACAGTGGCTGCGTACCTCTCCTCCTTTCCTCTGGGTGCTTAGCGGGCAACATGTTCCCAACTCTAGCCATCTGTGGCTTTAGCTACCAACGGCAACTTGCACATAGTTGCCACCTCATCATCTGCAGACTCTGGCCACAGTTTCTACCTCCAGAAGTGTAGCTGGACATGCAACAGCAGCCGATTACACTGGCCGCCTACCTCCCCCCTTTCCTCTGTGTATTTGGTGGTGTGGGGGCTCCTTGATGGGGAGGGGGAGGGAAGACATGGAATTGCCAACAAGTGCAGGCCAAGGCGCATCGCCCGCTGCACTACTGCCACAATGCGGAGCCATAACACAATAGGACAGGGTGATCCACCCGCTACTTTGCCATCGACCTCCCCACTCTCACTGCTTCTACACACCCCTCCATTCAAACTTAATTCTGCTTCCTGTAACTGGCTTGGCAACTCCGGCCCACAAGAATTGCATGAAGACTGGAGGTGGATGCCGTGATGAGGACGTCATCCTCTGTTTACCTCTGATCAGTTTTTCTCTAATGTTTAAAATATATGATAAGAAAGAAGAAAAACTTGCAGCTGCATATACAACAGCAGCTGACTTACAGTGGCTGTACACCTCTCCTCCTTTCCTCTTGGTACTTTGCGGGGGTGTGAGCAGGGACATGCTGGAGCGGGATGCATGGGACATCGTCGCTCACATCAGGCCATATTTAGGCCTTCGGCAGGGGGCTTAGGCCCCGCTGTGGGCCGCCCAATGCGAGCAAATGGCTCCCAGCAGGCTACTTTGTCCTCGGCCTTAGTCTACCAAAGGCAGCTTGCACACAAGTGCCGCTCACATTCCCTGCATACCGCTGGGCACAATTTGGTACCTCTCGCCTGCAGTGCCATCGCTCGTTTCGGCCACACAGGTACCACCTGCCTGAGTTCCTCCTGCTTCTTCTCTCCCCTCCTTTCGGGACCCCCTGACAGTCAGGGCAGGGTGGGCCCCATGAGCATGCTCTCTTATCGCTTGCCCATCGGACCAACTGGCCAGCCTTCGAGGCCATCCTCAATCTTATGGCACACACACGCACACACTTGCACGCACTCATTCCTAGCAGGTGCTCCCAGATTTTACAGGCCATCCTACCAGGCCAGCCTTACCACGACAGTTCTTTCTTCACATTGGTGCTCAGGGTTTGTGCTTAACCCGAAGAGAACATACAAAAACACGAGGGTCCAGGGACCAAGGAGGTTTGGGGTGAACCGAAAAACCCTGGGCTGCAACCCAAGAACTGCTATAACTTGCACCTGCACTCAATTGCTACCTGTTGCTGCAAGCCCGTATGTACAATCGAGGCGTGGATACATGTTACCTTTCCTCGCACTGCTCCTCTTTACCTTGCTACTTCACAGCTTGCCTAGTTCAATTGAGGAGGATGGGGTGTATGCTTAGCTGGGGACGGTAGGAAGGATCACCATTGTACCACCAGGCTTTGCTGATGCCTACCGTCGCCTATGTTGATACTTTGGATGCTACTCTTTCGCT
Organism: Prorocentrum cordatum; assembly: GCA_963575745.1. Classification (NCBI taxonomy): domain Eukaryota; class Dinophyceae; order Prorocentrales; family Prorocentraceae; genus Prorocentrum; species Prorocentrum cordatum. The sequence goes on from CAUYUJ010010180.1 coordinate 26,735, forward strand.
CAGAAGCTGCGTTCCTGGACAGACAAGGGAAGGTGAGTTCTGATATGTACTTGCGGCAAGGGTATCACGACTAGTCCAAGCATGGCAGCACTCCGCTTAGCTACTGTTGCACGTGTAGTTCGTTCCTCTCCTCTTACTCGTCCGATTCGCTACGGTTTACTATGTTGAATGCGTTTTCGTTCGTTCGGTACCTCTCCCCTCACACCGCCTGGCTGGCGCATACTCCGCGCCCCTCCGGGTTCTATTCTTTTCCTTTGCTGCACGCCCTTTGCAGCTCTGCTGCGCCAGCCATGCGTAATTTGCTATTTGTTCTTGGTCTAAGTTGGCTTTTTTTGCAACTTCATTCCAGAACGCTGCGTGCTCTAGCATAAAGTCCGAACAACGTCAAAGAAGGAGGAGGAGGAGCAAGAAAAAGCATCGGCACCGTCACAGCAGCACTCGCAGCAGAACCAACAGCACCAGCACCAGTAGCAGCACCACCAGCACCAGCACCAGCAAAACCGCCAGCAGCACCCCTACCAGGAGCAGCCCCAGCAGCAGCATTGGCAGCATCAGCAGCAGCAGCAGCAGCAGCAGCAGCAGCAGCAGCACCAGCCCCAGCAGCCCCAGCACCAGCAGCAGCGGCGGAAGCATACCATGTAGCATCATCACGGCGCGGGCGCGGCGCGTGCTGCAACGCCGTGGCCTTCACACAATCGTCATCCTCAACGCACGCGCTGTCGGGGCCAACGGAGGCCTTGCAGACCACGCAGAACCTCATCGCAAGCAGGCGAGCTAGCTGGCGACAGCACGCTCGAGCTAACAACACTCGAGCACACACTGAATACCACGGGCGCGCCGCGCAGCGGCCCCGTCAGCGCGCTCGTCTCGAGCACCTGCCTTGGCACCCGGGTCCCCCTCTGGGTCCTCTTAGGCCCTCTCGGCGCGATCCCCCGGCCACTTCCTGGGCACTCCTGACGCCCTCTTGGGCCACAAACTGGGCCCGGAAAAAGCGTCCCAAACTCGCCTCAAAACAAGGCGAAGACACTTGCTTGACGCTAATGTTTCCGCTCTAGGCCCCTCCTGGGGCCTTCTCGGTACCATCTTAGGCCACTTCTTGGGCCCTCTTGGGGCCCTGCTGGGCCACAAACAAGGCCAGAAAAAAGAGCCACACGCCTCGAAACAAACCCTTCAAACCACTTTTCGGGGAGCTTATTTTTCTGCTCTACGGCTCGACCCCCGCATTCTCGGCACCATCCTGGGCCACTTCTTGGGCCCTGTTGGAGCACCCCTGAGCCACAAAGAGGGCCAGAAAAAAGAGCCCCAGACCGCCTTAGGAACGGACCCCTCCGTACACTTTTTGGGGAGCTAATTTTTCTACCCTGGGGCCCCTGCCAGGGCCCTCTCGGCACCATCTTGGGCCACTTTCTGGGCCCTCTTGGGCCTTGCTGGGCCACGCGAAGGGCCCGAAATAAATGTACTAAACACGCCTCGAAACAAACCCTTCATCACATTTTTTTTTGGTTGAGCTCATCTTTCTGCCCCAGGGCCCGTCCCACCCCCTCTCGGCACCATCTTGGGCCACTGCTTTGGCATGAGGGCCATCAGCAAATGTCTTTGACTCTTCTCGAAGCTATCACATCAAGACACGTTTTTGGAGCGCATTTTCTACCCTTGGGCCCCTTCCCAGCGCCCTTTCAGCACCGTCGTGGGCCACTTCCTGAGCCCTCTTGAGGCCCGCCTGGGCCATAAAGAAGGCCAGAGCAAAGTGCCCTACACCCTCCCCCAAAACAGACCCTCAGACCACTTCTTTGGGAGCTTATTTTTCTGCGTTGGGGCCCCTCCCGAGGCCCTCTCGGCACCATCTTGGGCCAATTCTTGGGCCCTCTTGGGGGCCTCCTCGGCCACACACAGTTCCAAAGATACGTACACTGAGCGCGCCTCCGAATGAATCCATCAGGACACTGTTTCGAGCATACTTTTTGTCCGCAGACTCCTCCTGGTGCCTTCTCGGCACCATCTTGGGCTATTTCTTATGCCCTCGCGGGCCCACCCCCGTAGACACCAGCCCCTTCTTGTACCCCACCGCCAACGACGCTCCTGCGTAGCCTCCCCCCAGTAGCACCCTTCGGCAATTACCCTTCCGCAATCAATTCCTCCTCCTTCTCCTCCTTTTCCTCATCTTCTTCCTCCTCCTCCTCCTCCTCCTCCTCAAGCAAACAAGCCCTTCGAGGGGCAAAACCAAACCCTCCGAGGCGAACCCTCAGAGAGGGTAATACAAACCTTCCGAGGGCCTAAAACACGCCCCCCGATCGTCTAAACCAAGCCCTCCGCGGGGTTATAATTGGCCCGCCCCCCCCCCCCCCCCCTCTAGGGGGTTAACACAACCTCCTCCGAAGGGCTACAACAAGCCCCCGGGGGGCTAATCCGCCCTCCCGACGGGCATAAACAAACCCTCCGATGGGGCTAAGACAAGACCTCCGAGGGGCTCAACCAAACCCTCCGAGGGGCGAAACCACATTTTCCGATGGGGCAACCGAGCCCCCCAAGAGGCTAAAGCAAACCCTCCGAGAAATTGAAACAAACCCTCCAAGGTGCTACAGCAACGCCTCCGGAAGAGGCCCCCCCCCTCCTACCGGCGGGCTTAAAACAAACCCTCCAGGGGGCTGGAACCAACCCTCCGAGGTGCTAATCCCCCCCCCCCGACGGGCTGCCTGCCGAGGGGCTACCCCCCCCCGAGAGCCTAAACCGAACCCTCAGGGAGACCAGAACAATCCCTGAGAAACGCAAGCACAAACTCTCCGAGGAGCTGGACCAAACCCTGCGAAGGGCCAAATGACAAGCCCTCTGAAGGGCAAGCACAAACCCTCGGAGGTTCTGAACCAGAGTCTTCCGAGGGGCTAAGCCAAATCCTGCGAAGAGCTGAAACAAACCCTCCAGATGGACTAATCGAAACCTTCCTGGGAGCTAATTTAAACCATCAGAAGGGCTCGAACAAACGCTCCGAGGCGCTGAAACAAACTCTCCGAGAGGTTTCCCCGGGGGGCTGAAACAGAACCTCCGAAGGGGCTAAAAGAACCCCTCCGAGAAACTAAAATAACCCCCCTGAACACCCCCCTGAGGGGCTAAAACAAACCCTCCGAGAGGCAACACCAGAACCCTCAGCGGAGTTACACCAAACCCACCGTTAGTGCCAAGCAAACACCGACAGCTACAATCCCTCCGAGGAGCCAAAGAAAAACCAGAGGGGTTGAATAACAACGAGAGGCTAAAACAAACCTTCCTAGGAGCTAAGACAAACCCTCCGAAGGGCTAAACAAAACCCTCGGAGGGGCTAAAACAAACTCTCCGAGAGGCTAAAACAAACTCTCCGAGGAACTACAACAAACCTTCCGAAAGGCTAAAACAACATCTCTGGGGAGCTAAAACACACCCTCCGAGGAACTGAAACAAGCACTCCGAAAGGGCAATCACAAACCCTCTGGGGGGCTAACTCAAACCCTCCGAGAGGTAAAACAACAATAACGACGGACTAAACCAGACCCTCTGAAGAGCCTAACCCCCCGAGGGAACTGAAACATAATTCCTGCGATTGGCTAGAACAAGCCCTCCGATGGGGCTAAAACAAACCATCCGAAAAAGCTAGCACAAACACTTCATGGGAGCTACGGCAAATCCTCCGAGGCGCTGAAACAAACCCTCCGGAGAGGGAAAAAAACACCCTCCAGGGGGCTCAAACAAATCGTCCGAGAAGCTAAAGTAAACCCTCCGAGGGGCTAACGCAAACCCTCGCACAGACACCCTGGGAGGCTACAACAAATCCTCCGAGGGGGTTACGTTAAGCCCTCCGAGGGACGAAAATGAACCCTCCGAAAGGCGAAAATAAACCCTCCGATGGGCTTAAACAAAACCTCCGAAGAACTAAACCAAACCCTCCGAGCGGCCAGACCAAACCATCCGGGAGGCTAAACCAAACCCTCTGGGGGGTTTCAAGTAAACCCGCAGGAAGGCCTCCGAAGGGCTGCACCGAAAACTAAGCGACGACCCCCGAAAGCCCGAGGAGCCACTCACGGAAACCAGAAAACGGACCATCCCAGGAAACGAAGAAGCGCCCCCCTGGAACCCCACCGCGCCTCCTCCTCCTCCTCCTCCTCCTCCTTCTCCTCATCGCCATCAACATCCCAGTGAGCCCCAATGAGACCCAAGAGGCGACGTTGGGGCTTCTCAGACAACTGAAATCGACAACCTCCCCTCCTTCTATCAATGCCCTGAGGCAGTAGCACCAGCGACAACAGTAGCAGCAGCAGCACCAACAGCAGCAGCAGCAGCAGCAGCAGCAGCAGCAGCAGCAGCAGCAGCAACACCGCGCGCAGCCATCTCAGGCGCACGGCGGACACAAGCGCGCAAAAGCTCAAGCCCAGACGCCCTGCAAAGCCACTGACCCATTCAACACCCCACCCTATACATCCTCTCTATCTCCGTTCTCGCATTTCTCCCGTACCGCCTCAGCCTCCTCCTCTACCCATCCCTCTGGTACCCACCCCCACGCCTACACCACATCCCACATTCCCAATTTCTCAAAATTCCTGGGTTATGTTTTTCAATTTCCGTGTTTACCGCTTTCGATTTCTGGTTTGCTACATCTCCGGGCTTGCCATTGACCTTACGCTTTTGAGCAAGCTTCTTTCCAAGTTCGAACTCCCAATTTTCCAGTTCCAGCTTGAACCTCCTGCGTTGACGTTGTCACGCGCACATTCTTTTTCGCGAAGCCTTGTAAACGGTCAATAGGCTGGACAGGGCTGGCGTGTAGTGAGATGGTCACAGCTGCGCTGATATTGGCTGACCTGATCTAGGTTGACCTGAGCTGGGCGTAGATGTGTTGATCTAGGCAGAGCTGGGCTGAACCGGGCTGACCTTGGCTGGGCTGAGAAGGTTCTGGGCTGGGCGTTGTCGAATTGGATTGAGCTTGGCTGAATTGATCTTACTTTGACTGATCTGGGCTGATCTTGGCAAGACTGATCTGCACGTCATTGGACTAGACGGTACTGCGTTTCGCTGATCTGCGCTGATCGAAGATCCAGGTAAACTTTATTGAGCTGCTCCAGACTGAACTGGACGGAGTTGGACTGGACTGAAACAAACAGGGCTGGTCTGGGATAAAGTCAGCTGGGCTGGGCTCGGTACGACGTTCACTGATCTGGTCTGACGTGGGAATCGCTAGACAGCTGCCGCCCGCAAGAGGCAGCGGCATTGCCCTGCCACTCCCGACTGGCGCGGACGGAGACGGCCTGAGCTGGGCTGAACTGGACTGGGCACGGCAGGGGTGGAGTGGGCTGGGGCGTGCTGGGCTAAGCCGGGGTGGGCTGTGGACTGGGATGGGCGGGGCTCGACTGTGATGGCTGGGCTGGACTGAAATTGATTGGGCTGCGCTGAACGGGGCTTGGGGTGGAACAGGTGGCGCGCGTGTCCTGACTCCGCAATGAGGGAGCGGCAATGGACAGGAGGAGGATCGGGAAATCTCATGGGGTCTATTCTGAGGCCGTCTTGGGGCCATCTTGTGCTCTCTTGGGGCCACTGTCGTACCTCTTGGGTCTACCTTTGGGCTTCTTGAAGTTTTTCTCGAAGGTCTGCAAGCGTGCGGGGCGGGGACATCTTGGGGCAATCTTGGAGCCAGCTTGCAGGCCATCCTTGGTCGTCCAGGGCCCTCTTCAGGACTCAGGGGCCCTCTTGGAAGCCTGGGGGGTCCATCTCAGGGCCACTTTGAGCTGAACTATCAAGGACGTACACACCGGACAAATGCAGAGCTGTTTGTGTATTTGTTCGGCTATCGGGGGCTCTCCACGGACATTCTTAGGCCACTTTAGGGGTCTGATGGGTCTTCGAGTCCTGTTGGACATCGTGACCTTCTGCTTCGTGCGTCTTGGAACCCAGCTTGAAGTGGGGACGGGGGAGACCAGGGGGGGGGGGACCAGGAGATCTGCGTATGCAAACGAGCAACGAACGACGCATGATGACGTCGAACAAAAATTAAGGAACCCGCCGCCCTGATTCTTGCCCGAGGGAGCGGGGAGGGACAAGAGGCGGAGGAGGAGGAGGAGGAGGAGGAGGAGGAGGAGGAGGAGGACGGGGACCCGGCTAAATCCATGATGCATCATTGATGGTGCAACGCGCCCTCCCCTCCCGAGTCCCCTCCCATAAGTCCCTACAGGCTTTCGTTTCCACTTTAAGCAGCGCCCATTTGAAATATTAGCATCCAATGGGCTCGTTGCCCTTCGGGCGAGAGCACCATGTTGACAAGGAGCTACATGCCTTGCAATGCGCAGAGACATACACGATCATGCAGTCCAGGGATGTGCCCAGCGAGATTTCTCCTCCTTTTGAACAAAAAGGCCGACCCGCCCGTGTAACTCTTGCAAGCGTCAACGCCTCTGGCCATGCACGTCGAGGAACTTTCAAGCGATAACCCCCATGTTGAAGAGGAGCCGTCCTCCATCCGTGCAGGTGCGCCACGTGTTTGATATTCGGGTTGTTGCAGACTTGATTAAATCCCAAGCAGATGACCAACTCTGAGAATGATCACCCCATGATCCTTGAAGATGCTGCAAGCTCTTAAGACGAGTGTGCGCGGCGCTATGGCGAGACCCCTATTTTGAAACCATCCCCCTCCATCCTCGAAGCTTGTGCACAACTCTTGAAACGCATTTGAGCGGCGCCGAGGCGACAGCTCCATTTTGAATACAGCTCCCCTCCATCCTCGAGGCTGCTGCAGACTTTTACAACACACGTGCGCGGCGCTGGGGCGAGAGCTCTATCTAACACACACTTCCCCTCTCAATCCTGGCAGCTGGTGTGCACTTCTGGTAAGAATGCGCGGCGCCAACACGAGGGAGTTCCATCATGAAGGCGGCCCGCCTTCCAGCCGTGAAGCTGCAGGTAGGCGGCCTGGACGACGCCCACAGCACCCCTCACGAGGCTCAGAGGGCCCCGAGGGATCTGAGATTGTGCGAGCAATCGGGGGCACCTTCGGCCAGCACCACCTCCTATAGCAATCCCAGAGCTGTGGCGACGCGGGGGCTCCTTCGAGGGGCCAGAGGGCGAGGGCTCCCCGGGCTGCAGGACAACCGCCGTGACCACCGCCGCTGTCCTTTTCGTTGCTCCTGGCCCGTGCGCTGCACCCCGCGCAGAGACCCCGCGGCGGCCGCCTCAGCCGTGGGAGGCGCCGGGCCAGGCAGCCGCCTGCCGCCCTAACGGGAAGCCTGGGGGAGCCGAGGAGCCGCGGGCGTCGTCGTCGTCGCCGTCGCTGTCGTCGGCGGCGGCGGCGGCGTCGTTGTCGTTTGTGTCGAGGATCGAGGCTTCCAGGAATGGGGGCCAGACACCGTTCCCCTGCCCTCCTCGGTTGCGCCGACCCCCCGAGCCGCCCCCCGCCCCTCGATCGGGCTGCCCAAATGTGGCCAGAGCAGATGGGGACGGAGGATGGCACCGCATCGACGAGGCATCGGCGAAGTTGCGATGGAGAAACTCGGGCTCTGGCTCGAGCCGATGTCGGCAACGCGGCGCGATCTGACCCCATTTACTCTAACCTTTTTTGGCTGTGGCGCAAAAAACGCCCGTGCCAAAATGTTGCTGCGATGGCGCCACCCCCGTGCCCACCATTTCAATATTGCCTTCGCGGCCGCTGTAGGAGCGAAAACGTCGGCATAATAAACGCCCACAACTCAATCGTGCAAACATACCCGCTCTCAACAGTGAAACCTGGGGACGCGGGGGCTCTCAGCGTGTAGGCGTAGGCTTCTGCGCTTGGTGGGCGGTTTTTAAGCCAACGGCGGTTTGGCCCGCTCCGGAAACCCTGCATCCAACAATGTCGACACCTCTTGCGAGGAGGGGCGTCGCTGTTCTCCGCCGCCTTTCGCCATGCTTCCGCCAGTGAGGCCACTGCCAGCCTGCATCCGCCGCCCTTAGCCGAGGCGAGGCATCAGCCCCTCGGTCCCTCGAAGGCGGGGCCCTGTCTGGAGCGCCCTGATTTGGGCGGCATGGGCCTGAACAGACGGGCGCCTCCTCGGCTGGCTTGCCGCAATGGCGCCCGAAGAGCAGGGTCGCACTCCCAGCAGGCGGGTCTCGGTGGGCTGTGCGGGGGTGCACTCGTGCGGACACCCTGCCCTGGGCACGTGGCCCGTCAGGTTTTGCATGATCCCTTGTTCCTTCCACTCGTTTCCTGCATCGCTCGCCCAGGTCTGCCCCATCGCGCGGGATTCTGCGGCTTCGGTGTGAACGCGTTCGGTATACGAACGCGCGCAGTTCATGCTGGCGCAGCCCGCTTGCTGCTTACCTTTTGGTGCACTGTCGACGCGGAGTGAAAAAAGCAGACGCCCCGCCGTGGCAAAGATCATGGCCGAATCTTTTGAAACTCGGGGCAAGGGTCTTGGCCGCTCGGAGAGCGAGCTCGGGACTCGGCTGGTCTGGAGAACTCGGGCATGTCGTAAAAGGTCAGGTCTGGTCACCAAACTCTGGTGCGAGAAAACGAAATCCGAATCGATTCAGGGCCGCAATCTGGTTTGATCCAACGCGTCTAAACACTTTGCTCATCCTATCCTTGCTCTTTCCCTCATCCCGCCCGCTTTGCTCGTCCCTGTCTCCTTATACTGGTCACCTGCAGTTCTTCACGTCTCAGAAAAGGTCTGGGCCAAGACGCATGACACGTTTTGTTCCTGTGGGAAGCGCTACTTCATGTCACAGCCCCTGCTCCAAGGCTCCCTGGAGGATATTGCTCTAACGCGGTGGGCGACCAGTCAACGAATGGACCACAATGAGGCCGTTTACCCCAGCCAGGGCTGTTGAACTTGAATGCCCTCGTTGACCTACGATTGCATGTCACGTTCTAAATCGCTCAGGGGTAAACGTCCCTGACGACAAGCAATACCATTTACGTTTCTTCTGTCGCTGCCACAAACAACGCTCCCTCATGCCCTCGCAAGAGCAGGGGGTCTTGCTTCGAAGTCCCGAGGGCCACTGTCCTTGCCTTTCTCGCATGCCCTCTTCGTGCCACCGCCGGATACAGCGTGGCTCACTTCGGCGCCGCGCCAGCAAAACAACGTGCTTCGTCAGCCTCACTGGCCGCTGCGGACTCCTGGCACGCCCCACAGGGCGCGAAACGCCGGCCTACTGCCACGCGACAGAGAAAAGGCGCCGGCAGACGATGGCGAAACTTGCGGGGCAGGCTCCTGCTGCGGCGACGTGTCCCTGATTTCTGATACCGCTCTGACCGCTCAACCCTGAACGGTCTCCGCTCTTGGAGGTCGCCGTCCTTCACACGTGTGTCGCGCCATGGGTTTTTCTCCAAGGGCCGCGGGGCCCGATATGCGCCCCCAGACGGTGCAACCTTGAACGTCAACCTTGAACGTCCGCGTCGTCGCCGGCTTCGTGGCCAGAATTCCCTGCCGTCGTCGCCTCTGTGCCACGTGGCAGCGGCCCTCCTAACCCCGCCCATGCCCGCGGCGGCCACCGTCAGGAAGCCTCTACGACGAATCCCACCAGCCCTCTGGGCGTAGCTGGTTGAGAGAGCGTCTTCTTCCAACCTCCTTCTTCCCATTCCCCTCCCCCTACCCCCTCCCCCAGGTCTGGACGGGGGGGGCGAGCGGTCAGAGCGTCTAAGATAGCCCCAGATGGCTCCAAGAGGGCCTCGGATAGCCCAGTACTGCCTCCAATTTGGCTGAGCATGACCTACAAGAGGCCCCGAGACTATTCTAAGACGGCTTCAATTGGCCGCGGGGCGCCCCAAGGAAACTTCTGAGAGGCCAACATCACTCAAACACCTAAGGTTTGTGGCTTCTCGCATTTTCGCTTTCCAGGGGCCTCCGAGGCCGCAAGATGGCTCCGTGATCACCCACAATGAGGCCGCGAAGGGCCCACGATGGCTCCCAAAGCGCCCAAGATCGCCTCACGAGCAGATCTTTCGGGCCATAGAGGGGCAGCGCTAAGTAGGCCTGAGAGGGTCCCAAGTGTGGCCCCGACATGGCCCCAAGAGGAGACCAGCGGTTCCCAAACGTGCCTCCAGAGACCGCCAGAGTGGCTCCAGCGGGCCACTAAGAGGGTCCACGAGGATTTTGAGTTTCTCATTGCTGGCCTCTCTGTGTGACTGTATGCTTATGTGCTTCCCTTCTCCCGACTGCTCGCCTGCGCATCGTTCCTGGATGGGCTGGTGGGGTCTCGCGGAGCGTCAAGACCTGCCCCAAAGAGTACTACACCATGTGATAAGACTCAAGAGGACGAAGGCCAGGTCAGGCCTCAACGACCTCTCTGGCAAACTCTCCACGATCCCCCGTGGTGGCGTGTATCGGTGTAGCTGACGTGTGCTATACTCGCTTTTAGATGTGAGCAGGTAATCGTGCGGGGGAACTGCAAATCTAGATACACACATGTATGGTAGCATGTGTGGAGCCCCGGCAGTGTAGTCTAGCATGCCAGGTTATGCGATATATGATCGCGGGCTCCGGGTCCTCGGGCCCCCCCCCCCCAGATGGGATGAGTCCCAGGGTCCTCGGGCCCCCCCTCCCAGATGGGATGGGGGGGGGAGGAGGAGGAGAGGAGGAAGGAGGAGGAGGAGGAGGAGGAGGAGGAGGAGGAGGACGACGGCAATGACGGCAACGACGACAACGACGACGACGAAGACGACGACGACACCGACAACGACGACGACGACAACGACGATGACGTCGACGGCACCACCAGCAGCGGCGGCGACGACGTCGAGCACCGGGCCGCACCCACACCGTACTTACAGGAGGGGCGGGAGGGGGGGAGGAGGACCATGGCGTCACCCCGCACACACTCCCACAGCAACACACCACACCCACACCACATCCACAGGGGGGGGTGGGGGGAGCCACCACGCCACGCCCACGCCCACAGGGGAGGAGGGGGGGGGCATCGCGCGGGGGGGGGGGGGGCCGATGGCATTAGCATTGGGTGAGGGGGGGGGGGGCCACAACCCTCGACCATATATAGGTGGTACAAGCTTCGTGGTGCAAGCTGCCAATCTACGTGGTGCAAGCTGCGTGCTGTAAGCGATGTGGTGCATGCTATGTGGTGCAATCTCTGTGGTGCAATCTATGTGGTACAAGCTTACGTGCTGATCACTGTGGTGTAAGCTATGTGGTGCCGTCTAAGTGGTGCGATCTATGGGGTGTGAGCTATATAATGCGACATGCGGTGCAATACATGTGGTGCCGGTATACGTGGCGTAAGCTATGTGATGCAACCTATGTGGTGTAGGCAATGCAATGCGCTGCCATACGACGCAAGGGAAAGCAATGCACGACAGTAGAAACATTGCACCACCACTGCCAAACAAGGCAGCACAGTGCAGAGCAAGCGCTGCAGCGCAAGGCATGGCAATGCGAAGCGGTCCAAGCCAAGGTAGCACAGCGCATTGCAATGCGATTGCACAGCACTGCGGTTGCAATGTCACGGCGCCAAACAATGCAGCGCAATGCAACGCAATGCCAAACAATGCAGCGCAGTACAAATCAATGCGAAGCACTGCAATGCGGGCGGCGACGATGCGGCGGCCGGCGACGGGGCGGCCGCACGACAGCGGGAGCGGCCCGCAGGCCGAAGCGACGGGCGGCGACGATGCCGCGACGGCGGCCAGCTGGCGGCCATAACAACCCGCAAATTCTGGCGACGGGCGGCGACGAGGCGGCGACGGCGGCCCGCAGACCCAACTCCTTAAAGCCGGAAGAAGATCCCAAAAGTGCAAGCACTGTTTGGGGATCGGGTTTATGCACATATGTTTCTGCACCCGTGCACGATCAACATAGAGACGGTATGTTTATATATACGCATAATTGTGTAATGTACAAATACTACATCTAGACGTAGGGGGACATGACGAGAGAGAGAGAGAGAGAGCGAATGAGAGAAAGAAGTGGGGGAGAGAGAGCGAGAGCGAGAGACAGAGATAGGGATGAGAGATAGCGAGAGAGAGAGAGAGACAGGATGAAACATATGAATGTATATATATATATATATATGTATATATCGAGAGAGATAACACAACGAGACAGAGAGATATAGAGAGAGCGAGAGAGAGAACGAGAGAGATATCAAGAGAGACAGAGACGAGGAAGAGAGAAAGAGAGAGAGAGAGACAGAGAGAGACAGAGAAGAGAGAGAGAGAGAGGAACGATATGGGGAGTGTGTGTGTGTGGTAGGAAAAGGGAGGACATCCTTGACACGCTATCCACGATGCCTCCCACCATCACTCACCGTTAGCTGAAGAACCCGTGTGACAAGATCAGGGCGTTCGCGCGTGAGAAATCTTTGTTGCTCAAATGGCATCCTGTTGAAACGTCATCCTGTGTCTTCCTCTAGTCCACTGCCCCCCGTTCTATGGCCCTCGTACTAATCTCTCGCCAGAAACCCTCGATCAATTTCAGCAAGAGGCTTTCGTTTTGAAAACGGTCCAAAAACCTACGCTGGGAAACAACTCTTCTGGACCCGACAAAATCGACGTTCCATACCGTGTGCTGGCCCTCTCCTCTTTCCCCAGTGCCGCTCTAACCTCCAACCGTACTACAATCTTTGACTCATTCCTTTTCACCCTGTTGTGCAGGCACCGCGATGCGTCTCAAACTGCTTGGAGGACGCCGCAGACACTGTCAACTCTTCCAGGGTCGCCACCACGGGGTACCTCAGCGAAGGAAGGCGCCCCATACAAAGATTGCATCACAATCCCGCAGATCGAAATAATGGCGCACTCGCTCTTATCCACGCTTCCGAGTGTGCTTTTTGTCTCTCTGATTTCGCTGTTCCCATTTCTTGCCAAATTGTGTCAGCATGCCTATCACTGCTGGATGTGTCACCGAAACCTCCATTGAGCTGTCGTTGTCATTGCTGGGCCCCGTCGTGTGAAAGTGCTCGTCATGCTGTCACTGCTGCACTCGCGTTGCTGCTTTTACTGCTCGCGCTCGCAATTGAAGGACAGCCTGATGGCCCTAGTTGCAACTCAGAACGAGTTCTCCTCCTGATCGCTCCTTCTGCTCTTGTTGCTGCCAAGTGTGATCCTCATCTTCCCTCCTTTGAACGCGCAGAGCAGCTGTCAACGATGAAGGGTCAGCCGATTGGTGCAAGCGAATAAGCCTTGCGACCACGAGATCGAACACTTGATCGGCATGCGCGGTCGTGCTGAATGAGCGAGGGCTGGATGTTGGCTCCGCTAGCGGGATCGCGAGGCAACGTCCCAATGATCCCAATTACCCTCATGGCAATCACACCAAGGTCTCCTATATCGGGCGCCCGCTGCGGCCAGGGCCGAGCAAGCTGTCTGAGGGCGGGGCTGCCAGGTGGAGTCTTAGAGCCGCTGTGTATCTCCCTCCCTCGGAGGAACTTCCTACCGTACCGTGCCCCAATCACGAAAACTCAGTACCAATGACATGGGCAATTCCACCTGTCAATGTAAGTGCATGTCTTAGGTGGCACAATGATTGTGGACCAGTTTAGTGCCAAGGCTGTCAGATGCCACCCAGGCTTTCTGCAGCCAAAGACAGCCTCAAAGATCCTCCAGGAGGCTTTCCAATCACAAGGACCAACAACACCGAGGTTCATACACGTACCTGAGTATACATGTGTATACACAGATACAGGCAAAGGCACGTTGCACACACACATATATATATATATATATATGTAGATTCGCCCCCTGTCACCATGCATCTCTCATTCATTCTCTGCGAATTCGGCTGCTTCCCCCTCGTCCTCCGTTGCTTCTTTCCTGGTCCTCGTCCTCCTGCGTGATCATCAGTGTGTGCTCCGCCTCTTCCCCCTCCTCGCCTCCTCCTCCTCATCCTTCTCCTCCTCCTTCTGATCGGGCGATGCCCGAATCCAGCCTAACTGTGCCAAACCTTTTGGTTGGTGTTGATTGGTGTGTATGTCTGTGTTTTGTCTCTTGTCTAGAGTCTCACCAAATCTTGCCATACACATTTTCTCGGTTTCCAAGAGGTCCACGCATTTTGACCAGGAGCGCTTGTGGCACGAACATGCCCGCCAAACCACACATAACCACATCTTTGTTCCCGGGCTCTTGGTCGGGGGAACCGCAACATATTATTTTTTTGTTTACTTGCATTTGTGCTTTTTGGTTCGGGAGGTCCACGTGGGTTAGCATAGCCAACATATGAAGACCCCTTGAACACCAACACACAACACAACATGTGTATAGTATGGTTTGGCGGTATACCCGACCAGAATACCAAACCAATCTGTGTATAGTAGGGTTTGGTGGACATGCTCCTCCCGCACGCCTGCCTGGTAAAGTTTGCGGGCCTCCTACGAAACCCAACATCAAAGACACATGTGTTTAGTACGGTTGAATGGTGCCCCAGATCCAACAACCAAAACATCATGTACATAGCAGTGTTTGGCGGTATTCGGACATCGCCAGATCAGGGGGAGGATGCGCTCCCATTGCTCCAACTAATCATCATCGCCTTCCCCATACCACCCATCCTCCTCACGGCACTCCTCCTCCTCCTCCTCCTCGTCCTCCTCCTCCTCCTCCTCCTCCTCCCGTCTCGGAGATAGGGGGAGGAGGAGAAGGAGGGGGAGGAAAGCTGTGAGGAAGGGGAGCGGCTGGAACAAGATGGCGGGGAGAAGGAAGATAGGCTACTCCTCACCATGAGTATCTGTTTCCTCCTCCTCCTCCTCCTCCTCCCCCTCCGTCTCCTCATCTGCCTCCTCCCCCGCCTCGCATTTGTCCGCATCATTCTCGTCTTCCTCCTCCTGTTCACCATCCTGCGCCCCTTCGTCCTACTTGTCAATTGTTGATCCTCATACCATTCCTCCTGACTGTCATCGTTCCCCTTATCCTCATTGTTGCCGTCGCCGTCATCATCATCATCATCATCATCATCATCATCATCATCATCATCATCATCATCATCATCATCATCATCATCATCATCATCATCATCATCAGCATCATCATCATCACCATACTCATCCCGTTCGTCCACCTCATCTGTCCATCCTCGTCTTTCCCAAATCAATCTCGCTCCCCCTATCACTTCACACCCTCCTTCCATATGGGAGATGGGAAGGTGGATGCGAAGGCTGCGGACGAGTGGTAGGATGAGGGGAAGGAGGAGGCGGAGGAGGAGGAGGAGGAGGAGGATGACGAAGAGGAATATGCAAATAAACCGCATGAGCGCGAGGAAACGGAGAGATACATGGGGTTATCCTGATCATGCCCTCATGCTCCTCATCGTATACATTATCCTCTCCATTGCCCCTTCCCCTCCTCGTCACCTCCCACTGCTCCTCATTCTACTGCCACTCCTTTTCCTTCTCATTCTCCTCATCCTGCTCCTCATTACCCCCCGTCGTATCCCTATCATCCTCCTCTGTCTCCTCCTGTAGGAGAGGTATGAGAGGAGGGGCTGGGGGTAGGTATACTGGGATAGATGGGGGGAAGATGCGGAGGATGACGAGGTGGAGGAGGACGGGGATGATGATGGATCACGCCTCCTCCTCCTCCTCTTCTTCCTCCTCCTCCTCCTCCCCCTATGGGGGACACACGGGAAGCATGAAGAAGTGGATGGGGTGCAGGAGCGATACAAGGAGGATGGCGATGAGGATGATCGATGGGACTAACAATGAGAGGAACCACTCTAAACCCTTCTCCTCCCCAAACACCTTCTCGCCTCCCTCATATCACTCCCGCTCCTCCTCCTTCCATTGGGGAGGTAGGAGGGTGAGGGATGGTTTAAGCATGATTATGCGGAAGCATACGGCTAGTTAGCACTCAACATCATTATCATGTTCCTCCTCCACCTCCTTCTCCCCGTCCTTCTCCTCCACATCATCCTGTTCATCCTAAAAGCTGCCCGCCTCCTTCCAAGTGGTGGGAACGAAGCCCTCTTCAAATCGACTGGACAGGTGCTCTTTTGCAATGGGGCTGCATTCCGACAAATGTGCACGACGCTCCATTGCAATCGACTGGCATGGAACTCTGTTCCTGCTGGTGGGAGATAGCCCCATTCCAATCGATCGGAATGAAGCTCCGCGAACCCCCATCTGAACCGATTGCAATTGAATTCAGTCCCGCCTTATCGAACCAGGGCTCCATTCCAACCGATCCTCCTCCTCCTCCTCCTCTTCCTCCTCCTGTCGATCCTGTCGATCCTTGCGCAGCCAAGCTCCTCCAGGCGAGAACACTGGGCGGCGGGCGACGGCGAGCGACGCAAAAAACGAGGCCAGGGCCAGCAGGCGGGCGACCGCGCCGCTAGGGCCCCGACCGATGGAGGGGCACAGGCCGACCCGCGAAGGATTTGGTGGACGGATCCTTCCCCTCCTTCAGCTGCTTTAGGGTCTTCTCCGCTGGCTTGTTGGGAGGCGCGCCAGGGCACGGGCATCCCAACAAACGCAGCTTGACCGACCCGAATGCAGCGCGCGAATTACACCACACGACACGGCCGCCACTAATCCAGAGCTTATGGCTGGCATGGGCGAGCCTGGCCAGCCTGGGGAGGCCAGAGCACGGCAGTGCGCGCACTGACGATTCTGAAAATCCCGAGGCGCCACAGTTTACACATCGGTAGGCCCCTTTCCCCTTTGTGCCCGTCCTGTGGACAGCGTGCCCTTTGAAATCACAGACCAAAACTAAAGGGTCATGCTTGGGGCGGGGAGGGGCCTTGCATTTCTGGACGCCGGGGAAATTCTTCTTACTGAGCATCTCCCCGAAACGCGCTATAAACCTACTGAAGTCTGCTACCTCCGAACTTCTTTGTCTCTGGAGGGCGCGGGGGCGAGGATTGCAAGGGTGCTCCTGGGCTCCACGCTTAGCAAGACCGTCAGCAATGCCATTGCCGACCCAGGCCCAATGAGGGGCCTCCGAGGTCTCAAGACATCTACTCCAGGAAATGTGACTCCTAATTTTGCGCAAGCAAATCAGGTCTTGTCCTGCATCCAGAACGCGATCCCATACAAGTTCCCAGACCTCCGAGCACGCCACCTCTGACAAGTCCGACTCGGGCCCGCGGGCCCAAACGTCCAAGACGGCCTGGCAATCTGTGTAGATCTGGGTGCACTGCTGGGGCCCAATGAGCTTGAGGGCCATCAGTAAAGCATATAGTTCACCTGCACCTGATTCCTGGACAGGATGAGGAAGGGGTCCAAAAGCACTGCCCTCGACACGACAGCTCTGATCCATGGCCACCACTGCCCAACCTGCACGAGCCGCATACATGGAGGTCGTATCAAAGCCTGAGCCGTCGATGCATATCCTGCCGCCTAGGAAACCTGCTTCTGGCACTTTTTCCCACCGCCAAACCTCGGCTGTGGAAACCTGAGGCCAGTCGTATCCTGGGTCCGCAATGAGCGCTCTCGTCGACAAGAAATCGTAGGCACCCAGCTGCAAACCTCTGTCCACGCACTGCGGCAGGTCTAAATCCCGCCTGAGCAGAAGAAAACCATCACACTGGTATAAACGATGCTGTGGCGTGCCGTCATACATGCCGCAGACCCTGCACAGCGGTGTGACGGCTCGCCTGTCCTGGAACAAAACTTCCTGAGTGGGATGACCTCCTGCGACTACGTTACACACA
Organism: Prorocentrum cordatum; assembly: GCA_963575745.1. Lineage (NCBI taxonomy): Eukaryota > Dinophyceae > Prorocentrales > Prorocentraceae > Prorocentrum > Prorocentrum cordatum. The sequence continues at coordinate 44,311 of CAUYUJ010010180.1, forward strand.
GGAGGCTGCTGCGTTTCTCCCCGCTTTCCTGAGGCCTCTTAGGGTATCCACGATGGGCCCCAGGAGGGGGGGAACCACACGCGCAGGATCATCGGGATCAGGGGCCCCAACATGCTCCAAGAGCCTCATATGTGTACTGTAGTCTATCAACTTAGTCAGGGTGCGCTTCCCGAAGTGGTTGAGGTCCAGTAAGAAACCACGGCAAGACTCCCAAGTGTCCCAAGCTGTAAACCTCCAGCCCAGACGATCCAAGGTAGCCCAAACAGCTCCAGCAGGCCCCCGAACCTTGTCCCATGTCCTGGTAGCAACCGTAGGGTAGGCCTGCGCGCAGGCCCTCATGATGTGCTCGGGGGCCCATTTCTGTTTCACAGCCTGTTGCCACATCTTGAGCGGCAGGAGGTTGGCCTGGAACACAGGGTCCATGCCCTTGGTAGGGCCCAACAAAAACTGCAGAGTCCTGGAACGGCCCCGTCCTTTGCCGAACGATGCCTGACCTATGATAGAGCGGAGCTTCATGACCGTCGAGGTGTTCATGCCTATGACCGATGTGCCGTAAACAGCTGCTGGCAATCCACCTGTCTTCACGACCTTGCACAAGCCCGAATAGCCCGAGCGAAGGCCCCTAAATCGGCGAACTCGGGGCCCCAAACTCTCCCATCTTGATCCCTGGACTGGAGTTCGGCGCCGACCTGCAGTGTAGTCAACCCCTAGGTTACGAGCCGTCTTGGCCACCTGGAATTTCCAACGCAAGAGTCGTGTTTTAACCCGAACTTCGATATCCCGAGACGTCGCCGTGATCAGGCCTTTCGTGGGAGAGATCAGGAAACCAAGTTTCTCGAGATTGCTGCACAGCGTAAAAGTAGCATCGGCCGCCGTTCTCGCCACCGCCCTAGCCTTACCTGTAGCTCCGCACGTAATATCATCAACGACATTGTATATGCGAACCGACGGGAACTTCGAAGCCACCTGGTCTAGCGGGTCGAGAAGGAGGCACTTTAGCAAGGTGGTGGCGAACGTGCGCCCTGCCAAGATCGCCTGGATACAGGCGACAAGCTCAGAGCAGACCCTGCCCACCTGCAAGACCCTCTGGCCCCTGTACAAGCAGATGAGGTAGCGCAGGCGGTACAGAGGAAAGCCGTGCTTGATGGCCGCCGATGCCAAGAAGAAGTGGACCACCTTCTCATAGCACTTGGTCGTATCGACCAGAACTGACGCAGCAGAGTGCCCAAAACTGTACGCGTGCTCCATCCTAATAGACTGCTCCCAAACAGCTCTTTCACACGAACGCCCCTTGCTTCCGAAATGGTAAGGCCTGTCATGGGCCCGCTCCCATCGATCAGCCTGTACCCGAGTGTATTTCCCAAAGCACCTGACGCTCCCTGACAAAACCCCGATGGGCCGAACACCACCTTCCTCGTCCTTTGGGATCATGGCTATGATAATCGTGGCCAGGACCTCGGGGAGCTTGCCAAGAGACTCCATCCAAAACCATAGGGCAGCCACACACTCCAGGGCCCCGTCGCTGAGGATCTCTAAATCCCTGGGGTGTGTCCTATCAGCGCCTATCGCCGTCCTGGCCTTGAACTTCCTAGAGCACTTTCGGATCTGATCGGACGTGGCCAAGATCATGAGCTCCTCGGAGGACTCGGAGATCTTCTCGGTGAGGAGGCTGATGGGATCAGGAAGGTCCTTCATGCTGGGCTTGGGGCTCCAGATCCTAGCCCACTCTTCCTTGAGGTCGTCGATGCGCCCCATGTGCCCCTTGGGGGGCCCTCCCTTGGGGTTCGATGGAACCCATCCCAAGGGGGCCTTGGTGAACTTGTGGGCCAATCCAGCCCCATTGTCCAGACTTGTCTGGACCCAAGATCTCCAGGCCTTGTCCCGATCCGATTGAAACTGCTTCTCAAGACGCTCTGCATTGCGCTTGGCCTTGGCGCACAACTGCACGAGGCCACAGAAGTCGAGGCGAAACAGGTCCGTCTCAGAGACTGCGCACTCTTGCCAAAAAGGGTCGGCACGACGCGCTGCAGGCCCTTGTGGCACATGGATAAAAACTGATCTCGCATCTGGTCGGTCCAAAGGCACTCCTTTCCTGACGAGGTAGCTTAGCTCCTGGATGTGGGTGGACCACTTCCCCCACGCTCTCCCTTTGGCAGAAGAAACAAGGTAAGCACCGCCCGAGACAGAAACAGCAGGATAGATTTTGGTCTTCATTCCTTTGGCCCGACCGCGATACTTGTGCGCATCACTCTTGTCAATGCCGTGAATACCTATCATCTCATCCCCGAAAAGCTTGCAAAACCTAGCGTAGCCCCTGTCCAGAGCTGCCTGGTCGCCGCGCGCCTCGAGCTGAGCTAAACATTCAGGCCAATCTGGAGGTTGAGGTCGAGGGCCGAGAGGGGCTTCACGAGGGAAAACCTTCGGACCTACCAGGGCCCTGGTCTTCAGCTCTCTGGGGGCACCCGAGAGGTCCAGTGTGGCGGGCCAGTGCGGGGCAGTAGTTCCACGTTTGTTAAGCGACACAGCGTCGAACAGGGGCCCGAGCGACTTCGAGATGACGAAAAAGTCGATGGTGGTCCAAGAAGTCGACGATTTACGACACGTAGGCTCAGTGGTGTGACAGATTGTACCCCCAATCTTGTCCACCCAACCCGTGTCCGCTAGCAGCTTCGGTGATGTGTTGAAATCCCCTCCTATAACGAAAGGTAGCTGCCACCCGTGGAGCTCCTCGCCGAGTCTGTTGAGGATCTGGAAACTGCCGAGGCCCAGGGGGTCATCGCAATCGAGATAGAGGGAAAAGACCGCGATACCTCCTGGCACAAACATATCCAACCAAACTCCGCAGATACGGTGTGGCTGAGGCAGAGGGCGGACAAGCGGTAAGGATCCCATCCCGATGTGACTCCTGACGGCTATCCCCATCCCACAACTAAGCCCTCCCTTGTCTGTGGTCCTGCTTGGGTGTACGAGCGCATTCCAACCTAACTGGCGGAGCTGGTGGGTACCCTCTCGATGATCATCTCCGCAAGCGAAATCCTGGAACACGACAATCTGGCCGAATGACTCGGACTGCAAATAAATCTTCAGAGATTTCCAAGAAGATGAATTACAGGTGTCGATAGTCATGCAACGGCGGCCTGCTTTCACCGAAACACCTGAACTACAGTCGCCAGGCAGGCCTAGACGAGCGTCAGCCGTGCCGACGTTGCCCCCATCAACAGGACGGAGACTCAACGGCACATGCTGCGCCTCTGAGGCCTGCTGCGTCCTGCAAAACCATACCACGCCCCCTGCGCGCGCTGTTGCCCTCGCCTCCTGTGGAGAGGGTGCCCAGGCCGAGGAATAGGTAGGTGGCGACTTTGAACCTGGGCACCCCAACGGGTCCCATGATTTGCGTCCAAACGCCATGCTAGTACACCCAGTCGAGGGAGTTGAAGTAGCTCTGGTCCTTGCCGTAGTGGAAGGTTTCGCCGCCCCCGCCGACGGCGACTGAACATGATGACGGGGTTGTATATCAGGAAGACTGTCTGAGACGCGCGCCGTTCCCGCCGACGGCGACTGAACACGATGACGGGATGATCCACTTCCTGAACCGGACGAGCCGTTTTTCATCACTGCATCGACCAAAACGCGGGGAGGAGGGTGCTGGTACTCCCAAGGCTGCACCGAGGATGCTGAAGTCGTCCACGGACTGCTTGGCCAGCATGGGGCAATTGCGGGCTGCCCCCAACCTAGTGTGGAAGAGCGCGTGGCAACCGAATCGGGAGGCAAGCCGTGCCCCGAACATGTGGCGCTCTCTGCCTGCCATCCTCGCTTCGATTCCCACCCCCAGGGTCCCACTTGGCGGTCCCAGCACCAAGATGACACTGGCCTACCAAGGGTTTCGTCTGAGGGGGGTCTCAGAGGTCTCATGGCAAGTGAGTCTAGCGTCCAAGAGCGAGTAGCCATCCACGAGGCCCAGGTGGCAATCGTCGAAGGTGGGTCCCACACGTCAAAGGCCTGGCCCAGGATCACCTGCACAGGCAACGCCAGCCGCGACGCTGGACGCCTTGGCGAACTGCCTCTCCAGGTCGGTCTGCTCCACGTCCACGGGCGCCGAGAAAGCCCCCGAAGCCGCCGTCGCCGAAGCCGAAGCCAGAGCCTCCTGGGATGGTGGCTGCGGCGGCCGCGGAGGCAGGCCTGCAGCAGCTGGGTCGGCATCGCCAGGCGGGGGGGCTGCCGCTGGGGCAGCAGCCGGGGGAGAAGCGTGGCCCTCCGCCCCCCCCTCGGTCTCAGCCTCCTCGCCAGTGCGGCGACGCTTGGCGGCCATTCTCTGGCGGAAAGCACGCTGCTCCTCCACCAACTCCTGCGCCCTCGTGCGGACCGCACCGAAGGCATCAGCGACTGCTTTCTTGATGACCTGCTCAACCTCTGCCTTGCGCTTCTCGACCTCCTCGCGCTCCGACGACGAAATCTCGATCCCCTCAGCCTCCAGACCGAACAATCCGTCATCTTCGAAGACCTCGGAGCCCTCACCGTCCAGCAGCTTGGACAGATGTAGCCCATGTCGAACAGGCCCCTGCGGCTCTGGCAGAGCTTGCGGAACGCCTGCAGCGAGAAGGGTGACCGCCTCATGGTACTTGGCCTGGCACAGCTCGTAGTCCTGAAGTGCCAGCACCGCCTGCGTCTGGGCCTGCACGTACTGATCACGCAGCGAGTCTGCGGTCTTGACGCGCTTGTCCAGCTGCTGCTTGGCCTCCCGCATGGCGTGCTGGGCCGCCCCCACAGACGGCTGCTTGGGCTCAGATGCCCTCTGCAACCTGTCGATGAGGCCCTGGTAGTACTTGACATTCTGGCCGTCCCCCAAGCTCTCGAAAGTGCGCAGCAGGCCCTGCAGCTTGGGGATGTCCTCAACCTTGTACTTTGAGTCCTTGTCAGCACTCGTGCCAGCCATGGCGCCAGGCGGGGCCCAGCCTGATGCCTGAAGCTGGAGCCCCGCAGGGAGCACCTGTTGAAGTGGGGGCGGTGGGCCGAGATAGCCCTGCGGTCCCACCTGCTTCGGCCCTGGGAAGGAGAACTGGTAGCCCTTGCCCCCCTTGGCCTCCCCCTTCTTGCCCTTGCCCTTGCCACCTCCTTTGGGTCCCTTGGCCAACTCGCCATGAGCTGGCAGTGAGCCCAGTGGCGGGAGCTCCGCCCACACGCCCTGGGCTGGCGCCTGGGCGGCTGGCTGCACGTAGGCGAGGGGCTGGAGGCAGTGCTTGCAGAACCAGAAGTGGGGAATATTCTTCTTGCAGCCACAGTGGGGACAGGGCGACTTCGAGGATCCGCTGCTGTCCCCGTCCTGCTTCTTGAAAGAGCCCACCCAAGTCCACTGCCGAGCGTCGCCCTTTTCGTCACGCAAACTAGGCTGGCCGCGACGAGAAGAGCCCATCGGAGTGTGACGGGAAGGCTTCGCACGAAGGAAGTAATGGTAAGAACGTGCTCCAGCAGGAGCTCACAAAACTGAAGCCAGAAACTGGCCGCAGGATCTCTGGCGGGGGGCGCGCCTCCCCCACGCCAAAAAGGCCTCGGTCCCTGAGCGAAGCGCTACGGACTTGAGCCCAAATGGCTTGAGCCAAAATGGCTACGGACTCCTCCTCCTCCTCCTCCTCCACCTCCTCCTCCTCCTCCTCGTTCATCTCCTCCTTTCCCTCCAGCCCGGTGCCTCCTCCCTGCTCCCTCCTCCTCATTCCCCAGTGTATCGGGGGTGATGGTGACGAGAAACGGGAGGGCGCGCTTCATCTGCCTCCTCGCTCCCCCCGCCTCCTCCTCCTCCTCCTCCTCCTCCTCCTCCTCCTCCTCCTCCTCCTCTCCTCTCCTCTCCTCTCCTCTCCTCTCCTCTCCTCTCCTCTCCTCTCCTCTCTCTCCTCTCCTCTTCTCCTCCTCTCTCCTCTCTCCTCTCCTCTCTCCTCTCTCCTCTCTCCTCTCTCCTCTCTCCTCTCTCCTCTCTCCTCTCTCCTCTCTCCTCTCTCTTCCTCCTCCCTCCTTTCCTCCAGGCTGTCATCCTTTGAGTGTGTACCTCCCTCGATCCACTTCCCCATAGGAGTGGTGCAGGAGGGTGAGCATGAGATGGGGCATGAGGAGGAAGAGGAGCAGGAGTTGGGAGAGGCGGATGAGGAAACGAATGTAGGTGATGAGGAAGAGAATGCTGAGGTGGGAGTGGGCGGAACGAGCTCCAAGCAATGGCGTTTGAGCGGGGCTGTGAGCCTAACAACCTTTGCCCGTGACACAGGTCACATGCGATTGCTTCCCCTTTTCATTCCTCCTCCTCGTCCTCGTCCTCGTCTTCGTCGTCGTCGTCGTCCTCCTCCTCCTCCTTTTCCCCCCTCTTCACACCAGGAATAATCATATAACCTAATGCGGCGGGGAACAAACGAAACCGCTGCGGACGGGGAATGGAAAACAGGCGAGGTGGAGTAGGGAAGACTAACGAAGTGGGACGCATCGAAGACAAGGCAAATGTGATGACATGGGGGCATCGATCTATCTATCTATCTATCTATATATATATAGATAGATACAAGACTGCATTGGCGCTTCGCGCCATGCACCTTTGTCCTTCAAGCCTTGCATGTGGTGGCACTTGGCGCGATCCTCCGTTGCTTCTGAACTTCGGCCGCTTCGCGCCCAGTTCCCATAACCGTTCCTTATTCGCTTGCGCCCTCGCTTTGCAAGTCCGCGCGCCACTCGGACGAGTATGCCGGGGTGTGGAGAGACAGCCAGCATGCGGGCGATGTTCAGAATCACGGAAACTATAGGAAACGTGCAGAATCCCCAAGATATGTACCGAATCCCAAGTTCACAACCGATTTTCTGGGAATTGGGTTGCGAACCCGGGATTTGACGCATTTGGGTGTTTTGCGTGGGAAGCCATTGTCCGGAAGACGGCGTGTGAAGTGCTCTCCGGCCTGTTCAGGGGTCCCCTCGGAGTTTTTTTTTTTTTTTTTTTTTTTTTTGACTTTCTGGAGCTGTATTGGGCCGTTCTGGGGCCTTTTTGGGCGTGTGGGGAGAGGCGAGGGCTGTAGGGGCCTTTTTGGAGCGGTCTAGGGCCTTCCGGGGGAATCTTTTCAATAGGTTTTTCGTCGTCTCGGAGGTCTCCTGGGGCCGTCATGGGGCTCTGGGACGTCGCCCTAGATGTGCTGGAAAGGCCTGGCAAAACGCTCTGGGAGGCCCAGGGGGCCGCTTCGAGGCCCGTCCGGAGGGTCCCAAAGCCCCAGATCCGGGGAGTCTGTTTTTTTTGGGGGGGGTGAGGGGTTTCCCCCCCGCCCGGGCTTGTAAAAATATAGGAAGAGGAATACGTATACACACACACACACACGTATGTATTATGTATGTGTGTATCCTCGCCCCGCCATCGTTCAAGGCGCCCCCCGAAAACCGTAAGAAACTTCGCAAGTCGATCCCAAGACGTCCCGAGCGACTCAATCTGGCCCCACGACAGTGCAAAAGCCACACGACGATCCCAGAATGGACCCACAGCCAACATGGCACAAGAAGACCCAAGACGACCGCCACCCGACAAGCCTCGAGAGCCCTCAGAGCGGTCACGGATGGCCCACGAGGCCGCTAGACGAGCGAACATAATCACCACGGATAATTACAACGCTCTCATGGGTGGCCCCAGGATGCCCCCCCAGACGCCCCCAGATGGCAACGAGAGGCCCCCCACACGCCCCAACAGACCCCGATACGTCCCGTGCGCAACCTTCCCCTGGCCATTCCACCTCTGTCGGAGCAGCGCGAACACCAACGTTGCAGCTGCTCATGTTGGTTTCCAACCTCGCTTCAGAAATCGAACTGGACTCCTCAACATCAACTAATTCTTCATTCTTCATCCGCTTTGCTATGCCTCATGCGACATCGGCCACCTAGCAGCGGTGTGTGTGTGTGTGTGTGTGGATGTGGCGCCTTTTTGCGAGGTTCGTTTTGCTGCTACCGGAACAATAGTTATCCCCCCGACGTGTGTAGTCCAACGGGCTTTCATTTTTGACATGGCCCTAGAATTTTGCTAGCCACGCAGAAAGTGGTGCCCAACTCAGAAGTCTGGTACGACGTTGTATGGCATCTACTTTGCCAAGCGCCCCCCCGCCCACCCAACTGGATAATTTGATGTTTCCGCCGTGTATCGTCCCTCAAATAATACAACTCCCCAAATCGGTAAACCAACCATACATGTTATTGTTGTCGGCTTGGAACAAGTGGTTGTGCCTAGTCCTTCTAATTCTCTGAAGGGGCTTGCGCCTTATAAGAGTTCTAACTCGAACCCTACTAATTGGTCCGTTGCCCCCCCTAATCTCTACGCCCCTCCCGAATTCCAATGGCGAGTCCTATGGATTCCTATGAGTCGCTTGCCCTTGCTTGCTCTTGTGTGCTCTTGCTTGCTTGCTCTTGCGTGCTTGCTAGCGCTTGCTTGCCATTGCTTGCTTGCACTTGATCGCTGGCTCTTGCTTGCTTGTTATTGCTCGCTTGCGCTTGCTTGCTTCCGCTTGCTTGCTTGCGCTTCCTTGATTTTGCTCCTCCCGTCCTCCTCCCGTCCTGCTCCCGTCCTCCTCCTGTCCTCCTATCTATCTGGAGTCAACGCTGGTTGATCTTATCCTAGCTCGTCGAGCTATTATATCTATCCTAACTATTCCAAGTATGACATCTTCTTGTGTTTTTGGAGAAAACTCCAAGTTTGGAACTTTCTTAACTCTTCGGATTATTCTAGCTCGCCTGACCCGTGTGTGTATATATATATATATATATACTAGAACCACGCGCGCGCTTCGCGCGCGCTTAGGTTCTAGTCGACCCCATCCCTTGAGGAGGTCCCGTATCCACTGAAGTGATTACCCATTGATGGTGTAAGCATGAGGTACAAGAAGCATCCATAATGCTGGCCGAACAGAACCCAAGCATCGACAATGACATATGCTCCTTAATCCGCCGACCCTGTCGGCGTGTGCGAGGCGCTCTTCCGTATGTCGTCGTCGGTGTCGTCGTCGCCGTCGCCGTCGTCGTTGTCGTCGTCGTCGTCGCCCTCGCCATCTTCCCCCTTCCCCCTCTTCCTCAACCGATCCAGCCAAGACGAAATCGAATCGAACAACGAAGGGAAGCACCTTCCCTTGATCCCTTCCCCAGCGGGGGGGGGGGTCCCGGGGCAACTCCCGGGGGGTGGTCCCGGCGGGTGGTCTCGGGGGGTGGTCCTGGGGGGTGGTCCCGGGGGGTGCCCTGGGGCCCGTGGGGCTCCTGCTATTGTTTTGCCGATCCCGAATATCTGGCGGAGGGTGGGGGGGCCACCCCAAGAACCGAGGGGAGAGAGCCTCTCCTCCCTCCCCAGCGTCCCCGCTTTGCCCCCCCGTCCAAGCGTCCCATGCTCCCCCTGTTCACAGGAGGGAGCCCCCCCCCCCCACGGGCCAGTCCCCCCCTCCACAGGGGGGAGCGACCCCCCTTGGTCGTCGTCGTCGTCGTCGTCGTCGTCGCCGCCGTCGTCGTTCAGGGTCGGCGGCACCGGCAGTAAGGCCTCTCCAGTATTCAATTCGAAGCTATGCAAGCCAGTTTAGCCAAACACATGCAACGCTATGAATGCAATGCAAAGCAAAGCAAAGCGATGCTCATAAGTGCAATGTGGATCACGAAACAATGCAATTGCACATGCAACGAAAAGCAGCCCAGTGGAATGCAATGGAATACAATGCCCAATGGAAAAGTACCGATCATGCGGATGGAAGCGAGACCTACGGCCCCAAATGAAGGCGGGGTTCACATGGCGCCCCCCCGTCAATTTCGGCACGGTACTCACACGGATCTTGTCCCCCTGGGAGCTCCTCTTTCGGGTCCAGGGACACAGTTCGCACGGCGTCGCTCCGCCCATCTCGGCACACCCAACACACGAATCGTGCCCCAGAGGGATGTCGTTTCACGTACGGCCTTAGTGTGAGGATTCGCATAACGTCACGTCCCCCCCACGCGTATGTCGACTGTCTCCTCACACGAATCGTATCAACAGGGACGACGGTTCCAGAGCCAACGTTCGCATCCAGCCGCCCCGCCCATAGCAGTGAATACACCCCTGACCTGGATCGTGAGTTCGGGGCGTCTTGGGTGCTTCTGTGGGCCACGCGGCATGTTTCTGTGATGAGGCCTCTGAAGCCCTGAGATTGATCGTGAATCGGGAGCCTCTTGAAGCCTTTTCTGGGAGCCTCGTGCAGGACGTCGAAGCGAGACCTCCCATACGCTTACGGGTGACTACTGGGAAGCCTCCTGGGACCGTTTTGGGAGCGTTTTGGGAGTCGCTGGGGCCTCTTGGGACCTTCTTGGGGGTCCTTTTCGGGCTCTTTCGGGCTCTTTGGGGCCCTCTTGGCCCGTCCCGGGGCCCTCTTGGACCGTCTTGGGCGCTTGGGCCGTCTTGGGGCCCTCTTGGGCCGTCGAGGGTGCCTTCTGTGGCCCTCTTGGGGCTCCCTGGGGACTCTTTTGGGAACCTCTGGGGACCGTCGTGGGCCGTCGGGGGGCTCTCATGGGCCGTGTTGGAGCTCTCTTGGACCGTCTTGGGGCCCTCTTGGGTCGTCTTACGGCCGTCTTGGGGGCCTTTGGGTCCGTCTTGGGCGCTGTTAGGACCGAAGAAGCGAATATGTTAAAACGTACGTTTTCCGAAAGGAATTTGGCTGTTTTTCTGCCTTTTGGTGACCTTTCCTGGGAGGCCTCTTGGGCCGTCTTGAGGGCCTCTGAGGCCAAAAATATAGATTTCCCGCTAGTTTGTGAAAGATTCGAATTTCTCGAGCACATTTTCGGAAGCCTCTCAAGCACCCTTGGGGACCTCCTGGGCCGTCTTAAAGCGCTTTTGGGGTCCTCTTGGTGCGTCTTGGAGAGCTCCTGGGCCATCTGTAAACAATCTTGGGCGGATTTAGGGCTGCTCTGAGCCTCGGGGGCGGGTCCAGGAGGGCTCCTGGGAGGGGGGCACTACCTATGTACAAGGGGGGGGGGGGCCCTGCGGGTCCCCGGGGTCGGAATCCCCCATTTATGTATAGATACTAGAACCATCGCGCGCGCTCAGGTTCTAGCAGGCCCCGTGCCTTGATGGGTTCACTGCTCCACTGAAGTAGTGGACCACAGTCCACATGCCAATCTGCATTCCGAAAGGCCTTCGAGGAAAGTGGTTGTGTAGGGGGGCGGAGGCCGTATGAATCGGGTTCCCAGAAGGCCATCTGGGAGCATGTGTTTGGGTACACTCTCCTAGCTCTTCCAACTCGTCTAGTCGTTTTAAACGTCACAGCTCCCCGACCTTCTTCAAAGTACATCAGCTGTTGTTCGTCTAGCTCTTCGAAGTACCAAATCGTAGTAGCCCTTGTCACACCTGCAACTCTTCTATTGCGGTCACCCAATGCAACTTGTCTAACTGATCTAACTGTTCGGCCTTGTACATCGCATTATCTGACCACGAAGAGAGCACGGGACGACCGTTGAACAACAGAAGAGGACAACCACAATACACCCGAAAATCAACCACTCGACAACCGCTCGGGATAAACAGGGGATAGCTGGGACAACCTCGGTCATTTAACTCTTCTGAGGCTCTCACTCTTCGACGTCACCCTTCCAAACCTTCAAGCACATCCTACTCCTATACCACCTGACTATTTCAGCTCTCTTTCGGCGGTGGACAAACCTCCCTCTAGTAGACCTCCCCTTAGCGAAAGCGGCCTGGGACCGAAACCGACGGACCTGGACCTGCAAAAACGACGGCCGCGACGCCCTCTCGCGAACCAAAAACGGCCAATTCCTTAATCGACGTGTCAGGGTAGGAGGTCTGTCCACCCCCGAGTCATCCCTCTAAACCTTCAAACACATCCTACTCTTATGCCGCCTGACTATTTCAGCTCTCTTCACTCTTCTAGCGAGCTCCCTAGGCTTCTCGCCACAATACAGCCACGGGGCACCTGTGGAGCTCCGGCACGCCACGGCACGACGAGTGACACCGGGGCGCACGACCACTGGCACCACGGGACAACCGCAAGTCACCCAAAGGCCCCGAGGCGACACCGAAGACGGCGAGACAACATGACAACGACAGGTAGAGGCCTCCTAGATGGGGTCGGAGTAGATGGGGTCGGAGGATCGCGCCGCATCGCCGATACATCGGCGATGCATCGGCCATGCACTGGCGATGATCGGCGATGCATCGGCGACGTCGGCGTGGAGGAAAGTGGGCCCTACATCGAGCCGCATCGCTGATGCATCGCCGATGCATCGGCGATGCGGCGCGATCCTCAGACCCCATCTGCTCCGACCCCATCTAGGAGGCCTAGAACAGGACAACCCGGGGGGCCACGCGGCGGCCCGGGGGAGTGGAGGCAAACTGACAGAGATGTGTCTCGCCATGGGGGGATCTCGCACAGCTTCGCCTCGCCCGCACGCGCGACACGGACCGAAACCGAAATCGACCTGCTGTTGGGTGGGGGGCTTCGTTGCAATGCAATTTCGTCCTCCAACCTCCTACACTGAAGCACAACGCTCGGACGTGCTGGACCCCAGGCCCAGCGCCGTAAGAGGAGCCGTCTGCGGGCGTTTAGAGCTTGCGCTCCCGTGCCTTTCCTGGCCCTTGGTCCTTGACATCCAAGAGGAAGGAAAAGCTGGGGCGGACCTCCCCACCCCTCGCCATCGCTCGGACGTCCATTCCTCGTGTATTTTTCGATTTCGTGCTTGTTGTTTTTCGCCAAGTGTTCAAGGATGGTCCTCGATGGCCGTCGCCGAGAAAACAAATGCACACGTCCGAGCGATGCCAAGCCACCCTTGCCCCTGGGGCTGCCGCCCTTCAAGCCCAAGAGCGTCCCCATAGGTCTAGACCCTTTCCCAGGACTGGATTTTTTCATCCCTGTACTCCGAGTTTCTTACTGAGCGTCGGGCCCGCCGACAGCCCCACATCGACCCCCGTCGCGGGCAGCCACCGCGCGCCAAAGGCGCTCCGACACCCGTCGCGGCGCGACGACGAGGCGAGGCTGACCCCGTCGGAGGGGTCCCCCCACGCTGACTAAGAAACTCCAACTAACTTTTTGACGGCCCTGGGGCCTCGTGAGGGCCCCTGGAGGGCAGAAGTTAAGAACTCGTCGCCGTACTCTTTCGCGACGAGCCCTTCTCGGTCCATCAGCCCTGCGACAATCGGGCCCTCCTCCAGCTTCCCTGGCCGCCTCCCCCGCGCATCGACGGCGGGGGGAGGAGGAGGAAGAGGCGGAGGAGGAGGACAGAGCAGTGAAGAGCAGGAGGAGGAGCACGAGGAGGAGGAGGATGAAGATCAGGAGGAGGTGGTGATGGTGACGGAGCAGGAGGAAGGTACTCGCTGGGATTTCCGCTCGGACCTCTTCCCTGTGGCGAGTTCTTCATCCTGAATAGCTTTTTGACGGTGCTGGAGCCTAGCAGCGGCCTCCAGAGGCCGAGAACGCGGAAAGCCTGACCGTCGCGGCTCGTTCCTCGCGACGGCCGCATCTGGAAGTTCCGTCCTGCGCAGAGCCCTCCTTCTCCGCTTCCGCCCTCCGCCAGCACCGTTCCTGTTCCTTTCTTTCGCACAGCCTGGATCCTGGCTGGGACGTGAATCGTTGCACTGCCTGGACCGCCTCTTCCTGGGCGAGTGCCCCCGCAGCAGATGGTTCCGCCCATGATCGCGGGCGTGGTCGCGTGGTCTGGGCAACACTCCCTGCTCCTCCCTGTCGCTCCTCCTCCTTTTTTGGGCGCGCTGCCGCGCGCGCGGAGGGAGACCTTGCAGAGACAGAGCCGCCTCCCCCTGCTGCGATGGACGAGGGGGCGGAGGCGGAGGCGGAGGAGTTGACCAGCCACGGAGCGGAAGGCACCAGAACCACCACCTGTACGATCGAGTCGATCATGCGGCTCGCACTACGAACATAATGCGGGATGACGATTAATAAAAAAGGGGAGAGAACGACTAAACAGCATAGTTTCCTGCTAGTTCTGCACAATTTTCTGACTGGGGGAGAACGATTCAAAAAATAGTTTTCCAGCCCGCGGCCGGTTTTTTCTAATCGTCATCCCGGGCGCAGCCGCGTGAACACGACCCCCGGTCATTTATTAATCGTCATCCTCCATTGTCCAGTCGGCATTGGACGCGCTGCGAAATAACACGTACTATACACGTTTCAAAGCCAGGGCAGACATCGGCTTGACACGTATGGGGCACGCCTGGCTGGATCGCACGTGCAGCGGAGGTGGATAAGAGGGAAGCCCGAAAAAAACAGGCAGTGAACATGTACCACCCGTTGTGGGCACACGTGCCTCGTTATTAACGACACGATGGTGCTTCGATATGTTGTACTGGTCTTCCGTGCCACGTCACATATGGCGGTGACGCATTCGTGCTGGCATGACGTGGTAGGCTTTGGTCACGACCTCTCCGTACGAATCGAAGATCAGCTTGTCTGCTGTCTCGTGCCGTACCACAGCACAGCCCAAGCGAAGAGAGGCCTACAATCTCAAGAGACCTACACCTCCAACTACTTACAGTCAACCCGTATAAAAGGGGACGCACGATAAGGATGCAAGTACCTTGGAAGGCCATGTCGACACTTTGCAAGCGGGGCACCACCGGCGAAAATGACCAAAAATCGGCCGAATAGGAAGGCTGCAAGGGTTACCTTGGAAAGTCGCTCATCCTTACTTTGCGGGTTGACTGTAGAGGGAGCTTGTCTTGAGAACTCACATCGTCCTGACCCCTGGCGCGCGAAAGAACGGGCCCGCCAACCGCATTTCCTGTTCCGTTTCCGGGACATCTGGGAAATCTGGCGACGAATTCCAAACTGGCGCCTTCGCGTGGGACATCTGCAGAAAACCGGACCCCGAGCCTCCCCAGGGAGGCCTTCAGAAGGCCCCCTGTTCAGTTTCTGGGAAGTCCGGGAAGTCCGGCGACGAATTCCACAACGGCGCCCTCGCGTTGGACATCTTCGGAAAACCGACCCCCCGAGCCTCCCCAATGAGGCCCTCGGAGGCGCGCCGGGGCGCCCCAGGCGTGTCCCACTCCGGAGCTCTCGCTCCAGACATCCTCGCAAAATCGACCCCTGGCGCGCGAGAACATCAGGCCCCACCGAGCCTTCAAGAACCACTACTGGGGATCTGGCGGCCGCTGGGGCGCGCCGCGGCGCACGGGGTGTGTCCCAGTCCAGGGCTCTCGCTCAAGACATCCTCGCAAAAGTCGATCTGGGCGTGTTCCAATCTGGGGCTCCCGTTCGAGACACCCCCGCAAAAATCGCCCAATGCCCCCCCGAGGGAGGCCCCCGAGGGCGATGAGGATGAGCAAGGAGGAAAACGTAGGAGGACGGAGGAAGGGAGCAGGAGGGGGGAGGAGAGGAGGAGGAGGAGGAGGAGGAGGAGGAGGAGGAGGAGGAGGAGGAGGAGGAGGAGGAGGAGGAGGAGAGAGGAGGAGGGAGGGGAGGAGGAGGGGAGGAGGAGGAGGAGGAGAGGAGGAGGAGGAGGAGGAGGAGGAGGAGGAGGGAGGAGGAGGAGGAGGAGAGGAGGAGGAGGAGGAGGAGGAGGAGGAGGAGGAGGAGGAGGAGGAGGGAGGAGGAGGAGGAGGAGGAGGAGGAGGAGGAGGGAGGAGGAGGAGGAGGAGGAGGAGGAGGAGGAGGAGGAGGAGGAGGAGGAGGAGGAGGAGGAGGAGGAGGAGGAGGAGGACGAGGAGGAGGAGGAGGAGGAGGAGGAGGAGAAGGTGGAGGAAGAAGAGGAGGAGGAGGAGGAGGAGGAGGAGGAGAAGGAGAGACCGTAGCTTGAGGTGCTCGAGTCTGTTCCTACCTCGGTGGCGCTTACTTCGCGTTGGAGGCCACCGCGCTGGCAGGACGACGTTAGCGCCAGACTAGGGCTCGGGCAGCGCTGAGAGCTGAGGCAATTGCCTCGCTAGTCGGAGCGGCATTCTTCGTTTTGTTGTAAAGATTGGAGGCGAGCGTCACGCGCTGGATCGACCGATGTAGCGAAAGGTCGCTATCGGGATTGGGCGGATACGCTGCAGCGGGGCCCAAGGCAAAGGAGGAGGAGGAGGAGGAGGAGGAGGAGGAGGAGGAGGAGGAGGAGGAGGAGGAGGAGGAGGAGGCAGAGGAGGAGGAGGATGCGGAGGAGGACGGGGCCCAAGTGTAAGCCCAAGATTCATCAAAGATGTTGGAATAAACCCTCCCTCCAAGCTCCCTGTTCAAAGGCCCCACACAAAGCGGTTCATTTCCACTGGGGGGATTGCCTTGATCAGAGACAATCGTGGAAAGACCCTGAAGCGCGCCAAAACACTATTCTCGGGACTCCAACGCCATTAACCAACCCGACTGTTGCGTCTTGACGGTCCTGAATCATGTCAGAGCTCCATTCCTGGGACTTCAACACCGCGAATCAACGTAACTGTTGCGCCCTCATAATCCTGAGTCCTTCCAAATCACCGCTTCTGGTACGTTGATCGTGTGATTCCACGAAGCTCTTGCAGATGTTTAAGACGAGTGTGCGCGGCGCTAAGGAGAGAACCACATTTCGACAAGGAAACGCTCTCAATCCGTGAAGCTCTTGCATATGTTTAAAGCGATTGTGCGCGGCGCTAAGGAGATAATAACATTTTGAAAAGGAGTCGCCCTCAATCCGTCGAACACTTGTTGCAACTTGCTGAAACGATTTTGCGCGGGGCTAATGCGAGAACCACATTTTGAAAGCGACCCACCCTCAATCCGTGAAGCTC
Organism: Prorocentrum cordatum; assembly: GCA_963575745.1. Classification (NCBI taxonomy): domain Eukaryota; class Dinophyceae; order Prorocentrales; family Prorocentraceae; genus Prorocentrum; species Prorocentrum cordatum. Next base: position 61,016 of record CAUYUJ010010180.1, read on the forward strand.
TTGTAAACTTTTATAACGAACGTGTGCGGCGCTGAGGCGAGAGCCACAGTTAGAAAAAACACCCGCCCTTCATTTGTGAACCTGTGGGCAATTTCTAATTTTCAGGGCATACATGGTGGGTAGTCTCGGCGAGATGCCCGACCCCCCTTTCGACCGTCCCCGGGGTGCGACAGGGCGGACTTACTTATAGGGAAAAGCAGTGGAGAAAGAGGAGGGAGAGGAGGAGAAGCAGGAGGAGGAGGAGGATGAGGAGGAGGAGAAGGAGAAGGAGGAGGAGGAGTTTTTTTTTCACGCGGCCACAGCTCGGAGAATGACTCGCGACGGCGAGGCGTGCCTGGACGACCGAGTGTTCAACATCCGAGCCAGGGCGACCTGGCCTCGGAGAGCGAGAGACCACCTCCGCCCCTTGCAGTGCGTGGCCACGCCGTTTACCCAGGGTGGAAACAGGAAGGAGGAGGAGGAGGACGAGGAGGAGGAGGAGGAGGAGGAGGAGGTGCAGCAGGAGGAGGAGGAGGAGGAGGAGGAGGAGGAGGAGGAGGAGGAGGAGGAGGAGGGGAGGAGAGCTGGAGGAGGTGGAGGAGGAGGCGGATGAGGAACGACCTCCGAGGACCTCAGGAGACTTCCTGGGAGGATGCGGAGGAAAAGGTGCAGGTTGCTGGCATGGGAGCGGGAGGGGCTTGATGCCCCGTTTCTATATGCAGAAGTTCCGGATCAACCGCAGGGCGGCCGCTTAGTACTGTCTTTCAGACTGCACATGCAGACCCCATGCGCTTGGGATGGCCGTCGCAGATTTGAGGTCGGCAAGGCTGCGTACAATGGCAGCAGCCCGATCCATTAGCTACGCGTGAAGCTCACTGGTGGCTTGTGGAGTGGTGTACTCGATTATCCTCTTGTCGCCCTCCTTCTCGAGCGTGCCTGAGGACGACAGCGCCGATTGCCGCACCTCGGTGTCAGCGCCCTAGTGGAATGGCGTCGATGGTTTGCACGCTCTTGACAAGGTGCCCCGCGGCGTCGGTGGGATCGCTCTCGCTGTCCATGACAAAAGTGCGGCTCCTTCCAAGAGGTCCGTAGACGGGGGTCGGTGATGAATGGCGCCGCAGGCCGCCCTTTCAGTAATCTCGGATGGAGTGCTGTCGCTGTCATTCGGCTGCCCAGCAGCGTGGGTAGTCTCCTCGGTTGTGCTCACGTCGCTTGTGTCCTTCGCTGGTACTTCCACTGCCAAACTCCAATAATGGGCCACTGAAATCGGATACGCGTCCGTGCCGCAGACTACGTCCTCGAACTCGACGTCGCTCAACTTAAGGCTCAATGCAACTTTGGTGACGTCATTCGCGCTGCTGCCATTGATATGCTTGACGTGGTTGTAGCACACGTCAAATTTGAAGATCTTGCTTCGTATGACGCTGGGAATGTAGGAATGCCGCCTTGCGCTGGCGGCGATACCTTCAACGTTCTCGCCCGTTGCGTCAGCAAGTTCCCGGAGGAGGTCATCGCGCAAGTGATCGACCAGCTCTATGGCTGAGCCATCCGAGCGATGGACCTGATAAAAATCGGAAGAGGGTCTATACAGCAGTTGCCGCGTGAGCCGCAATGACTACAGAGGAGGAGACGAGGAGGAGGAAGAGGAGGAAGATTGAGGAGGGGGCAGGAGGACAATGGCGCCCATACCACCCAACTCTGCAGCTCTGAGGTGCAAGGGTTGAGCAGCAGTCGCGCCTCATCACACCTTCATCCCTGCCTCCTCCTACCCTGCCACCTCCCATTGCCCATCATCCTACCAGGGGCTCGCCCGACTGGCCGTGGAACCGTGAGACTGCGTGGCAACTGTCTGGGGTCCACTATGAGAGACTCGGCGCTTCTCCGACGCCCCACGTTGTGCTACCGTCCAAATTCCTACGTGGGGCTTGCATTAGGTCGGGCATGTCCCCCGACAGGGGGATTTTGGACGACAAATAATTACTCCGACGGTCGGATCCCGCATGAGAATCTGTTTAGCTTACCCTTTGCCCTTTCCTCCTCCCCCTGGCGGACACCCTCTCCTCTCGCCCCCTGCACTGCCCTCTCTTCCCCCTTCTATTTCTCTTCCTCCTCCTCTTTCTCCTCCTCCTCCTCCTCCTCCTCCTCCTCCTCCTCCTCCGCCTCTCGCGCCACCTCCTCCTCGTCGTCGGCCTCCCCCATGCCCCTTCCCTCCTCATCCCCCTGCCTTTTCTCCATGTGCACCTCCCCTTCCCCCTCGTCGGGGCAAGCAAATCCATTTTCCTCAGCGCCGTCGCCGCCTCGGCCAGCGCCTCGGGAAGCGGGCCCCATAGGGAGGGGGCTCCCGCCCGAGACTTCCTCGCAATTCACTCACAGACGAGGCTCCCGCTCGAGACTTCCTTCATATTCAGGTCTCAAGAGCCCAAAAGTGACGACAATTGCACGTTGCGGATGACCCGCTCGGATTCGAACATGAAGTGCGGGCCCCATAGGGAAGGGGTTCCCGCCTGAGACTTCCTCGCAATTCACTCACAGACGAGGCTCCCGCTCGAGACTTCCTCCATATTCAGGCTTCAAGAGCCCAGAAGTGACGACAGTTATGCGATTCGGATGGCCCGCTCGGATTCGAACATGAAGTGCGGGCCCCATAGAAAGGGGGCTCCCGCCTGAGACTTCCTCGCAATTCGCTCACAGACGAGGCTCCCGCTCGAGACTTCCTCCATATTCAGGCCTCAAGAGCCTAAAAGTGACGACAATTACACGTTTCGGATGACCAGCTCGGATTCGAACATGACGTGCGGGCCCCATAGGGAGGGCGCTCCCGCCTGAGACTTCCTCGCAATTCACTCACAGACAAGGCTCCCGCTCGAGACTTCCTCCATATTCAGGCCTCAAGAGCCCCAAAAGGACGACAATTACACGTTTCGGATGACCCGCTCGGATTCGAACATGAAGTGCTGGCCCCATAAGGGGGGGGGCTCCCGCCTGAGACTTCCTCGCAATTCACTCACAGACGAGGCTCCCGCTCGAGACTTCCTCCATATTCAGTCTCAAGAGCCCAAAAGTGACGACAGTTACACGTTGCGGATGACCCGCTCGGATTCGAACATGAAGTGCGGGCCCCATAGGGAGGGGGCTCCCGCCTGAGACTTCCTCGCAATTCACTCACAGACGAGGCTCCCGCTCGAGACTTCCTCCATATTCAAGCCTCAAGAGCCCAAAAGTGACGACAGTTGCACGTTCGGATGACCCGCTCGGATTCGAACATGAAGTGCGGGCCCCATAGGGAGGGGCTCCCGGAGCTCACAGACGAGGCTCCCGCTCGAGACTTGACCTACACGCACCCGCTCGGATTCGAACATCACTGAGAGCAATTCACTCACAGAGGCTCCCGCTCGAGACTTCCTCCATATTCAGGTCTCAAGAGCCCAAAAGTGACGACAGTTGCACGTTGCGGATGACCCGCTCGGATTCGAACATGAAGTGCGGGCCCCATAGGGAGGGGGCTCCCGCCTGAGACTTCCTCACAATTCACTCACAGACGAGGCTCCCGCCTGATACTTCCTCCATATTCAGGCCTCAAGTCAGCGAGTAGTGATGATGATGATGATGATGATGATGATGATGATGATGATGATGATGATCGTTCGATGCCGATGATGGTGAGTGATCGTGCGATGGTGATGGTGATGCTGATGGTGATGATGATGATGAGTGGGGAGTGATGGTGATGGTGATGATGATGCGGAGGAGGAAGCAAAGAGGAGCAGAGGAGAGGGAGGAGGAGGAGGAGGAGGAGGAGGAGGAGAGATCCTGCGCGGAGGGTGTGCAACGAAAACAAGAACCCCACTTAGGATGTGGGGCATGATGATGATGATGATGATGATGATGATGATGATGATGAGTATGTGAGTGACTGAGCGTGTGAGAGAGCGCGAGTGATGATGCTGATGTTGATGATGAGAGAGTGTGAGTGAGTGTGAGTGTGAGTGAGTGGTGATGATGATGAGTGAGTGAGTGAGTGTGCGAAGGCAGAAGAGGAGAGGGGGTGGGGTGAGTGTTCCTGCGCGGGGTGTGCAGAGAACACAAGAACCCCACTTTGGATGTGGGGAAAAATACACCAAAAATGCAAAAATACTCAACAATGGTCAAAAAGTAGTCCCCAGACTATTTTAAAACTGTTTTTGAATATTCCCCCTGTAGAGGGGCATGCCCGACTTAAGACTTGCGTGAATGGCTGGGCAGCCATGAGGCTGTGTGGCGGCTCTTTGGGGTGCGCTATTCGGGGGAACGACCCATGACATGACCATGCAAACCTCGGAGGTCCGCGCGGGCTTCTCGGATCGGCGCTGGGGCTCCCTGGCGGCGCCTCCGGCGCCCGCCCCTGGCGCGCCCCGCGTGCCAGGGAGGGGGGTCCAGCGCGGATCCAAGGAATCCGCGCGGACCTCAGAGTTTTTATGTTTATGCGAGTTGTCGTGCCCCTGACTGTGCCGAAACTGTTTCGCGTCCACTCTGCACGAGCCCTGTCGCCTCCCCGATGCCTCCCTCTTGCTGCCCCTGGCTGCTCCGTCTGCTCTCGCCCTCTTCACTCTGGTCGTCCAGCGCCATTCTGTCTCGAGAAGTGCGCCAGTGTTAGGTCGGGCATGTCCTCCTGCAGGCGGATTTTGGACGACAAATGAGAAATAGCCAACAAATATTCAAAGATGGTCAAACATCAAAGATGGTCAAAAATTGTAGAAAAAAAGTCGTTCCCAGGTTTTAAACTATTTTTGAAGATTCCTCCTGTAGAGGGACATGCCCGACTTAACGCCAGTGTGGAGGAGGAGGAGGAGGAGGAGGCTGCGTACTTGGGAGGACGAAGAGACGAGGAGGGAGAGGGGGATGATAATGTATATGACCAGAGTAAGCCCAGGATGCATCAATGATGCTGCGATTCACCCTCCCGTCCCAAGTTCCCTCCTCTCAACCCCCACGAACCATCCTTTTACACAACGAGAAAACGCCACCTTGATAGACGAGCACCCTATGGCCCTGCCGTTCAGGCGAGAGCTCCGTTTTCAAGATGACATACTGTGCATCCTTCTTGTGAATGAAAAAGAATGTGCGTGTGTAGGATCTGTTCAGATGCAACGAGCTGTCCAACGACAGCTCCGTTGTGAAAAAACGCCTTCCGTCCGTGTAACTGCTGCACACGTTTGACAGTTCAGGTCGTTGAAGTCTCGAGCGAGAGCCCCATTTTGAAGCGGAGTCACCCTCCATTCCTGCAGCGCGGCCGCTCATTTTGCGGAAGTCTCACACGAGAACCACATGTTGGGAAGGAACCGCCCTGCATCGTTGTAGCTGTTTGCACGCTTTGAGAGCGAATGTGCGCGGCGCGCAGGTTACTGCCGCATTTCGAGAACGGACCACCTTCCATCCTTGTATCTGTTGCAAGCTTTTAGTACGAATGTGTGCGGCGCTCAGGCGAGAGGCATCCCCCTCATTTTGGAAACGTACCGCCCTGCACGCTTGTAGCTTCTAGAAGCTCCAGACCTCAGGATCAATGGTGGTGAGGAAGGCTCAGGCGAAAGCCCTGTATCCCCTGCCGACACGTCTGGTGGTGCGGCGGACAAGAAGGAGTCATCTATGAGGAAACGACTGGAAACGAGCGGCGAGGAGGACGAGAAAAGGAGGAGGAGGAGGAAAGGAGGAGGAGGAGGATGAGGAGGAGGAGGAGGAGGAGCAGGAGGAGGAGGAGGAGGAGGAGGAGGCGGAGGCGTGGGAGGAGGAGGAGGAGGAGGAGACCTGGGAGAAGCAGAACTCTTCGGCTTCGCGGGCCGCCACCGTCGTCGCTGCAGCCGCCGCCGTCGGCGGCAGGCACGAAGCGCCCTCCTTCGGCTTCGCGGGCCTGCCCCCGCGCAGCTGCAGCGACTGCGCCAGCGTCTGGCTGGCAGCGGCCGCCACGGGGCCGCTGGACACGCCGACCTCCGCGGCACGCACCGAAAGTGCACGCGAGCGACTCCCTGATGATTCGGATCGCGGCCCCAGGGTCCAGAAGTGGCCGCGGGAGGCCGAAGCCGATGAAGGAACTCCGGATGTCGCTCCCGCACGACGTCGAAACCTGGAGATACCGTGCTGAGTCCGACAACGGCAAGGCCGCGCTGACTGCTACCTCGACCTTTCCCACTCGCCAAGTTGCGTGGGTAAGACGCCCGACACTTTTGCAACCCTCCTACTCCTCCTGCTCTCCGTCGTCCTACTCCCCCTCCCCTCCTCCTCCTCCTCCTCTTCCTCCTCCTCGTCCTCCTCCTCCTCCTCCTCGTCCTCCTCCTCATCCTGCACGTCCTTCTTCGTCGTCGCCTCCACCTTGTCCTCACCCTCTGTCGAGTGTCTTCCACCCCCTCTGCCCTCCTCTGCCTTCCTCCTCTTTACGCTCCTCCTCTTATCTTCACGACGGCAGAAATGCGTGACAATCTCCTAGCATGCTCCCACGAAATGCTCGATGCCTCGAATACGCCTCCAAAAGGCTCCCAGACGGTTCAGGAGGCCCCACAAAGGCCCCTGCGACCTCTGTAATGAGACCTTCCATCCAGTTCCCTGGTGCACCAACGGCCACCGCCACGCTTTTGAAGGCTTCGCGACGGCAGACACCCCCCGACATTCTCCCAGCAAGTCGTCTCTGAAATCGAACGCCGTTCTCTTCGGACCCCCGGAGCACCCCGTCATCGATGTTCCTGGGCAAACCTCCAGGACGTCACGCCCCCCTTCCTTCCAACAGGCTCCCCAAATGCCCCAGAGCAGCCGCGAAGATTCCCTCGGACACCTCTGATAGCGTCCTCCCCGAAGCCCCTCCGCGCAGTGAGGCGACGACGACGAGGGAGGAAGAGGAACGGCAGAGGACGGAGGAGGCGGACAGTCCTTCCAAAGAGCCCTCTGGCCGACAGCCCAGGCACGGTGGCGGAAGAGCCCAAACGCCACTACAGGCAAGAACCGCGTAATCATTATTATTATTATTATTATTATTATTATTATTATTATTGTTATTATTACGGTTATTATTATTATTATTATTACTGTTATTATTATTATTATTATTATTATTATTATTATTATTATTATTATTATTATTATTATTATTATATAACAAAAAACAAAAATTCGCCGGCCCAACGGGCCAGGGCGTGCTAAGATCTCCGGTAACTGGTTAACAGTATTAACAGTATTAACAGTATTTCTAGTTCGCGCGCGCGGGGCGGCCCCTGGGGGTCCCCCGGCGAAAAGTACCCCGACCAACGCCCGTCGCCGCCCGACCAAGTCTACTCAGAGATGGTTTTCCTTCTGGGTGCGGCCTCTCAGGCTCCCCAGAGCGCGCTCAGAGTGCCCCAAGAGGCCCCCAAGACTGCCCAAGAGGCCCCCGAGACGCCCAAAGAGCGCTCGAAGACGCCGAAGATGACCCCAAGACGGCCCAAAAGGCCCCCAAGACAGCCCAAGAGGCCTCCAAGACGCCCCAAGAGCCTTCCAAGAGGCCTCCGAAGAGAGCCCCAAGAGGCCAAAATCGTTGATTTTCATTTGTTTTTTCTATGTTTTTTGTGTTCTGGCTTTTTCGGCTTCCGGACGCTCCAAGACGGCCCAAGAGGCCCCCAAGACCGCTCCAAGACGGCCCACGAAGCTCCCAAGACGGCGCCGAAACGACCCAAGAGAGCCCTCAAGACGGCCCAAGTGCCGCCCAAGACGGACCAAGAGGCCCCAAGACGGGCCCAAGAGGGACTCAGGAGGGATACCGAGAACTCAAAAATGGAGCCCTCCGTCCCAGAAGGCGCCCAGGAGGTCCCAAAGAGGCCCCAAGAGGCCTCCAAGAGGCCCCAAGATGTCGCCAAGAGGCCCCAGGAGACTCCCAGGAGGCCCAAAAGAAGCCCCAGAAGGCTTCAAACATGTCTCCCAGGCGCCCCCGAACGGCCTCTCAACAGACCCCAAGAGGCCCCCCAAAGAAGCATCTTGACGACGACTCTATTTCGCCCCATCGAGAGACGACCCCCAGGGAACTGCTTCACCATCAAAACTCCCCACGCAACGCGTCCGAACGACACCCGCCCCCAAGAGCGCAACATGGGCAACGAACACACAGACAAAAACCAGCGATGCCATATCACGGGCCGGCGGAATGAGCGAAGCGATTCAATATAAAAAATCAATGGCTTCAAGGGGAATAGTGTGTGTTCGCTGCGCCGGGCTGCCGACGCCTCGGCACGGGCCAAGATGCTCCACGGCTCCCGGGAGGGTTGCTCGGGGCTCTTGGGTGGATGGTACGGGCGCTCCTGGACGCCAACCCAGGAGCAATGATGAAGGCGACTCGGGGAAGTCCCTAGGCGCTGGATGGGAGCTCCTGAGGAGGCCGTCGGCAGCGCGGCGCGGCGCAAGCAACGCACGCCTTGAATCCATGGGGGGATGTATGGTGAGGGCCTAGTGACTGTGTGATCTTCCGCCACCATGCCTGGGTCCTGGGCCAGAGGGCGCTTTGGAAGGTCGCTTGGAGCCTCCTTGGAGGCCTCGCGTGGATCCTTTGGATTTTGGAGCCCGCCAAGGTTGCGTCCCTGTAGGGGGGTCATCTTGGAGCCTCTCGAGGCTACACGGGGGCTTGTTACCGTGTGGGCATCAGAGACTGCATTGGAGCGCTCTTGGGACAATCTCGGACCTCGTCCTCGTCGTCCTCCTCCTCCTCCTCCTCTTTCGTCTGGCTCCTCTTCTCCTCTTTCTCCTCCTCCTCCTCCTCCTGCTTCTACTCCTCCTTGTACTACTCCTTCACCTCCGCGGCCTCCCTCCCCTTCCCTTCTCCCGCCCTCGTCCGCCTCCTCCTCCCTCCACCCTTCCTCCTCCTTTTTCGTCATCGTCACCTCCCTTCGCGGACGCTGCGGGGGGAGGACGCTCTCAGACATTTTCCCCAACCATCCTGTGGTGTTGGGTCCTCGTTTTGAGAAGACAGTCCTCGCGTCCCCTCCTCTCCTCTCCTCCTCGTCCTCGTCCTCGTCCTCCTCCTCCTCCTCCCGCTCCTCCCTCCTCCCATCCTTGCCTCTGCCATCCGCATTTGGCACATTCCTCGCACGTTTCGTGGCCCCTTAGGGAGCTCGACCGAAGGCGCCAGCTGCTGCGTTCGCATGCCGCCACCTCCTCACTTTGGCACATCCCTCACACGTTTCTTGGCCCCATGGGGAGCTCCACCGAAGGCCCCAATGGCTGCGTTCGCACGCCGCCCCCCCCCCCCCCCTCACTTTGGCACACCCCTCACGCGTTTCGTGTCCCCACAGGAAGCCACAGCTATGGTCCCAGTGGCTGCGTTCGCATGCCGCCAGCCCCCTCACTGTGGCACACCCCTCACCCGTATCGCGGCCCCATATGGAGCTCCACCGAAGGCCCCAGTGGCTGCGTTTGTATGCCGCCACCCCCCTCCCTTTGGCACACTCCTCACCCGTATCGCGGCCCCATGTGGAGCTCGACCGAAGGCGCCAGAGGCTGCGTTCGCATGCCGACACCCCCCTCACTTTGGCACACCGCTCACGCGTGTCGTGGCCCCATAGGGAGCTCCACCCAAGGCTCTGGTGGCTGCGTTCGCATGCCGCCACCCCCCTCCCTTTGGCACACCCCTCACCCGTATCGTGGTCCCACAGGGAGCTCCACCGAAGGCGCCAACGGCTGCGTTCGTATGCCGCCAGCCCCCTCACTGTCGCACACCCCTCACATGTTTCGTGGCCCCACAGGGAGCTCCACCGAAGGCCTCAATGGCTGCGTTCGCACGCAGCGCCCGCATGTTTTCTCCCGCTTCCCCCGGTGCCTGTCAGCCGCAACGGGTTACATCAGCATGTAATCCGTTTCGTCAGATCTCCGCGCCCCCTGCGGGCGGCCCCAGCGGCGGCGCCCGCATGGCGGCCCCGTTCCATTTCGGCGCTCCCTTCACGCGTTTCGTGGCCCCGTAGGGAGCTCCACCGAAGGCGTTTTCCGCAACGGCCGTACTCACAACTGCATATGGTTGGGTACTTCGCCAGGATAATTAATTGATGGGGTCGTCTGGATTGCTTGAGGGCGTCTGGGGTGGGGGGCTGAGCAAAACCCTTTGGGTGGAAGGGGGGCCATGTGTTCCCGGAAGCCTTCCAGAGAACATCGATCAAGGCTGGCTGGGGAGGTCCGAAGGCAACGGAGTCGGACTTCAGAGGGAACCTGCTGGGAGGTCGTGGTGCGTGTTTGCTATCGTGGGGTTGGGTGCAAGAGAGCTCTATGGAAGGCCTCTTGGCGCCTCATTGGAGTGGTCGCATCGGCCTTCAGGAGGCCTTTTTTTGGAGCTCCCTGAGTCGTCCTGGAGCCTCTTGGGTGCGTCTTGGAGGCTTGGGAGACTTCGTGAGGGCCTGCTGGCGGGGCGGTAAAAAAGCCTCTTTGACCGTCGAAAACTCAAAAAGGAGAGAACGCCGGAATCCTCGAAGCAACTAAACGGAAATCGATGTTATTTCGCTTTGGGGGCCAATTGAGGGGCCTCTTGGAGCCCTCTTGAACTGTTTTTGGAGCCTTTTGGGCCGTCTTGGAAGCATCAAGGACTGTAGCGTGGCGCTCTTAGGAACCATTGTGACTCTCTCTCTCTCTCTCGGGCCGTCTTGGAGCTCTCTTGCGGGCCTGAGGACCCATCTGGAGACGCCTGGGGGGCTCGGATGACCTGCTGGAGAGCGTGAAAAGGCCGTCTCATCATCATCATCATCATCATCATCATCATCATCATCATCATCATCATCATCATCATCATCATCATCATCATCATCATCATCATCATCATCATCATCATCATCATCGTCATCGTCATCATCATCATCAGTATCATCATCACCATCATCATCATCAGCACCATCTTCATCATACTCACATGTACTCAGCATCGCCATCATCATCTACGTCATCATAATCACCATCATGATAACCATCATCACCAACATCAACATTATCATCATCAACATCGTCATCATCATGACCATAAAACTCATCATCACCAACATCATCATCAACATACTGATCATCACCATCACCGCTATCTCCATCATCGTCATTTTCATCATCATCTTCATCATTCATCATCAGCACCATCACCACCATGATCACCACCACCACCAACGTCAGCATCACCATCACCATATTCACCGTCATCATCACCGTCATCATCATCACCATTAGCATCATCATCATCATCATCATCACCCTCATAATCACAATCGTGATCATCATCACAATCATCATTACTATCACCATCACCATCATCAGCACCTCTCTCATCATCCATCATCATAAGCATAATCACCATTATCATCATCACCAACACCATCAGCATCATCATCATCATCATCATCATTACTACCAACATCATAATTATCACTGACATCATCATTCTGATCGTTGTAATCACCACCACCATCATCATCACTGTTACTGCTACTGTTACCGCTACTCTTTCTCCTACTCCTACTCCTCCTCTTCCTTCTCCTTCTACTACCACTACCAC